>RCUC01135618.1:2500-50016 GCA_003697995.1 Taxidea taxus jeffersonii
GAGGACTTAGAGGGTCAAATGGAAACTTAGGACCATCTCCAAGTCACTCTACAGATTAGTCAGATTTGGATATCTACTTCTGTAAATGTGTTACTTTAATAGGATTCTTGAGCCACGTGAACTTTCAGCCACCTCCTGAATGCAAGAGGTAGGGCATAGTTTATGCTCTTAGGATACCTGAATTTCTTCTGTACCATTTTCAAAGCAAATAATCTCTCGAAGAAAGCAATAGCAGTGAAAACTGTCATTTTATACTAAGTGCTATGATTGAAAGAATTCTGTTATTGATAGCTGTGTTGAAAATATAAGCCATCTAAAAGACCCAAGATATAATTAAGTTCTTGGTTAAATTAAACCTCCTTGTTGTAATTTTTGGTATTGCTGATACTGTGAGGTTTAGATCTAGTGATCAGTACTTAAGATTTTAGGGAGATTTTCTTGCTTAAGATGATTTCCTTATTCTGAATTAAGAGATTTCCTTTAAGCATACAAGTGTGAAACCTGGTTAAGGATGTGTGTAATATATGTGTGTACTTGGGGAGAAGGGGGAAGGATATAAAAGTTTGTGTAAGTATGTGTAAAATTCATTGATCTCCTATACTGTAATAAGCAATTTTCATACAAATCCATTTCATTTTCCCTTCTTCACAACTGAGAAAACTAAAATCAAAGGATACAAAGCCAGGAAATGACAGAGCTGGAATTCCACACTACATTCTTCTGGCTTCAAAATCTTTACATTTTCAAATTATTAGAGCCTAGTTTATTTCAATTGTTATTGGAGATTATAGTTACATACATGTATAACTTGACAACAGAATTTACCAGTTCCAAATAATTTGTAATTTGTCCAACCTCAGTGTTTGAATTTGTTTCAGTCACTTATGCCTTAGTTTTCAACAAAAACTGTCTCTAGATGTAAAATGATTTTACAGGTTTCAATTGTGATCCCTCAAAAACATGGGAAAAATCCAAACACTTAAGTTTCTATATTGGAAACATTTTCAATCTGTGATGCCCCCTACTTCTTGTCTTTTGACAATACAAATATTTCAAATGGCATTCTTACACTTAACATAGTTTCTCTATAAAAACAAACAACCCCTCACCTCCTCTCCCCCCACAAAAAAACAGTAAAATGTTGAAGGGGAAAAAAGTTCTTAATTTATGTTAGTTACATTTCATAAATAACCTGACAACTATTTTGAAGTCTGCAGAGTTTCTGTGTTTTTTAGGACTTCAAAGAAAACTCTAATATCCAATTTTTAAAAGGATCTCAATGATCAGAATTTCAGGGGTTGATTATATGGGTTTTTCGTGCGTGAAGGTGAAGCAAGTATATACTAAATGTGTGTACTTTTCTATACTTATAGATCAATTCACACATTTAAAAGATCATTTATTTGCTATAAGGAAGATTGAATCTTAGGGCTACTCCTAGCAAAGTTGTGCCTACCTATCCTATTTTATATTACATGCTTTTATAATCCAAGAAACTAATATACATGGAAATCTTTTTTACCATGGTCACTGATGAATTAAGATTTCTGAAAAATATACTGAAGTATGTACAAAAGAGTCTATGTTCCCTGGTAGTAGTTATCACTCACATTCTTTTGAATATGGATTAAAAATAATAGTGTATACATCTTAATTTATATGAACCACTTATAAATTAAATCTGAAAAGATTCCTCCATGTTATTCTTTATAGTGTCCTTCAGGTAGATCCCTGGTTTTGATAATCTTGTAGTACAAGGACTACGTACTATACTCCTATATACCAGAGGCTTTTTGTAACAGTTAGTGCTGATTTTACCTCCCATAAAAGAAAGAAAAAGGTCCCTGCAGCTCATTTCCATAAAAATATTTTGTTTGTTTGTTTGTTTGCATTCATCACTTTGAATCACAGGAAATATTTGGTGTAGGATGTCGGGGATTCTTACCACCTAAGGAACATTGCAGATTTAGATGTAAAATATAAACACTCCAGAGATTCTAGTTTATCTTAGCTGTATTTTTTTTCTCCTGTTCTTTAACTGTGTTTTTAGTCAAGGTTGGCCTTGATGAAGATTGTTCCTGAGAAAGTAAATTTTGGTAGGAAAAAAAAATCTGTTTTGTATATTTTTTTAAATGATATAAAGAATAGCTTGCATAATTTGGTAGTGGATTTTCAGAGTTTTCTTTCTGGAAAGAAGAAGAATTGATTTGAAACAAATGGCAAATGAAACAACACACCTTAATTAAGTATTTGGGATCTTTATTTATTGTTACACATCCCTTGGCAATGGGCGCGAAATTGTCCAAATCATTGAGATTTCAGTATGTCAGTATGTCATTTTGTAGGGAAAAAGAAGCAGATCCCAAATTGAAAAATTGCTATTATTTAAAACAGCTAGATGCTTGTGACCGAAATATAGAATGGTCATCTATGACTAGAAGCTGGAGAGGAAGTTAGAATGTGCCAGCTACCTCCATGTGTGTGCATCAGCGTCATTTCTGAGCCAGAATTAGAAAAAGTAGGAGCTATAGTTAAAGGAATAGCAGTGGAATTTATAGCCACTAACGTCTAAATTGTGATTTTCTTTTATTAATTTAATTCATTGTTGATTTCTGATGCATATGCAAGAGTTCCTGAAATCTTTCAGACCCCTGTGGTTTAATATAAATCTCAAAATATTAAAAGCATCTTGTAGAAAATTAGAAAGCAGATGAGACACTTCAGGACTCGAGATAATTTTAGATGTGCACATTTTAAAGCAACTTCACCACAATTACCCTCTGCTTGCTCTTAAAACAACAACAACAGCAACAACAACAACTCATCTCTTTAATTTGTTTTGCTCTATGACAATTGCTTTTATAAACTGGTTTGTAAAATATTCATTGGCTTGAAAAAATTGGTCATCAGAGAGGCTTGAGACCTTATAGAATGTTGGAAATATCAAAGGTCACATTTATCAGGTATATTCATCACACCAGATGATAAATTGCAACAAATGCTGTTGATATAATGATATAAGGCAGTAAATCGAGAGTTATCAGGTTGTATTTCATTACACCTTTTCTCATCCCCATGTCATGTGTTACTTTTGCATTTATAAATTCAAGTCTTTCAAGCTAATGACTGCAGGTGGCATAATTGTTCCAAAGGTATTATAAGAAACAGCTTTATTTGAATCTCTGACACATCAGATATTTTATGCAAACAGCAAAAAAGAGTATCACCTGTTTTATCTTCATTGGGCTTGTATCCCTTAAAATATATGGGAAAGGATCTTGCTGAGCTTTCCAAATTACCGCTAACATCATTGAAAAGATGTTCGTGTGCCATTGAAGTATCAGAGAATTTTTGAATCAGGGGAACTGGCCTGACATTCTGCTTCTGCCACTTACCGGCTGTTTGAGTTTTGGTGATCTAAACACCTTGACATTCTCAGAGGGTGATAACATGTGTCTTTGAGAGTTGTTATAAAGATTAGAGAAATAGTTATTTTCAGTGCGTGGCAGAAACTGTATTTGCAGATGCTGTAGTTGTCATTACTATAATCATCATCTAAATATTCAAATAAGGGGCACCTGGGTGGCTCAGTGGGTTAAGCCTCTGCCTTCTGCTAAGGTCATGATCTCAGGGTCCTGGGATCAAGCCCCACATTGGGCTCTCTGCTCTGCAGGGAGCCTGGTTCCTCCTCTCTCTCTGCCTACTTGTGATCTCTCTCTCTCTCTCTGTGTCAAATAAATAAATATAATCTTTAATAAATAAATAAATGAATAAATAAATATTCAAATAAAAACTCAGTATTATAAGTCCTTTAAGAGGCATAATGGAAATCAAATCATTTTGGTTAAATAAGGATCAATTTTACAAAGAAAGTATAAGTTTAGACATCCAAATTAGGCTCAAAAGCATTTAATAAAGTACATGTAGTATTTTTTATTTGGATATATTTAATATATTTCTAGTTTAAAAATAACAAAATTGTCTCTAACCACATGCAATCTTTATTAAACTTCATTAACTGCATGCTCAATTCAGTTCATTAAAAACTATTGTTGGATGGCTTAGCCTTTAATGTCCTTTGATTTTTTAAAATTCTATTAAAGTTTAGTTTTTATTTGGAAACATACTTTAAAATTCAAGTAGACGGTAGTTTCAATTATTTTAACATTAATAGGAATGATTCTCAATACCTACATATTTCCTATTTTGCATTTTACAATTGATAAAGGGAAAAATCAATATTTTTTAATGCATTAAACCATCTTGTTCAAAAATACAATTGTCTTTTGTTCAAAAGGACTTAGCTCTGTTTTTAAATAACAAAACTCTGGATCTTGATTGAGGTTTAATTGAAATAAGATATCTTATTTAAAGATATCTGGGTTAGGTGCATTCAGAAAAGAAAAATATAGTGGATGATATTTGAAATATGACTATAAATTAGTAAAAACAGTTTTATGGTTTGATGCAGACTAGTCTGATTAAAACAAAGATTGAATTGCAAAGAAAGTATTGTAGAAAGTTAGTTTTGCAACAGTAATGTTGTAGCTCCAGTGTTAGTAAGAATGCCTTGCTTTATGGTAGCATAACATAAGGGGAAATGTAATGTAGAGCAAATAATGTATATAAATTACTATAAAATTTTAAAAACGAAAATTGTCATGTGTTTAGGGACAAAACTCATAAAGAAAGTTTGTTTTTTTTTCTTTTTCATTTAAACAAAGCAAGTAGGTTTTTCATGATAATGGTATGAGGCAGTTATACAATAATTCATGAAATAAGCACCTTTTTTTAAATCTTGAGATGAATATATTATCCACTAAGTTTTATCTCAGGGGATTTCCAATTCCAAGGTGGCCTGGGGCTCAGAGCATAAACAGAAAGCAAGGTATCAGAGAATCCTAAGAAATTCACAAATATAGGAGGGGGGGGGAAATTTCCATGAAAAGAAGTCAACTGGCAAACTGTTTCCTAATTTATCTTTTAATATTTGGCCTTTTCTACCAGCAATGTATGGGGAGTTCCATTGCTCCACATCTTCACCATAACTTGATTTTATTTCTTTTTTTTTTTTAATGTTTATTTATTTGACAGACATCGAGAGAGGGAACACAAGCAGGGGGAGTCAAGAGGGAGAAGCAGGCTTCCCGCCGAGCAGAGAGCCCCATGTGGGGCTCGATCCCAGGACTCTGGGATCATGACCCGAGCCGAAGGCAGAGGCTTAACCACTGAGCCACCCAGGCGCCCCTTGATTTTATTTCTTAATTTTAGCTATTCAAAGAGGAATATAGTACTATTACATCATGATTTTAATTAATGATTTAATAATAATGATTATTCCTTAACAATGTGGAATATTTTAATATATGTTGTTATCAGTATAGCCTTTTTATTAAAATGTTCATGCTTCTTCATAGTTTTTTTAATTTGACTTGTTTCTTACTATTGTGTTTTGGGAGCTGTTTGTATGTTTGTTTGTTTTTTTAAGATTTTATTTATTTATTTATTTGACAGACAGAGATCACAAGTAGGCAGAGAGGCAGGCAGAGAGAGAGGAGGAAACAGTCTCCCTGCTGAGCAGAGAGCCCGATGAGGGGTTCAATCCCAGGACTCCGAGATCATGACCTGAGCTGAAGGCAGAGGCTTAAACTACCGAGCCACCCAGGCACCCCTGTTTGTATGTTCTTAATACAAGACTTTTATTGGATAGTTAATTCCATCAGTCTGCAATTGTCTCTTCATTATCTCAGTGTCTCTTACAGAGCAATGTTTTTAATCTTTATAAGTTGAATTTACCAAATTTTTTTTAAAGATTTTATTTATTTATTAGAGAGAGAGAGAGAGAGCACGCGAGAGAGCTAGTGCGAGCTCAGGCAGACAGAGTGGTAGGCAGAGGCAGAGCGAGAAGCAGGCTCCCTGCCAGGCAAGGAGCCCAATGTGGGACTCGATCCCAGGATGCCGGGATCATGACCTGCGCCAAAGGCAGCCGCCCAACCAACCCAGCCACCCAGGCATCCCTGAATTTACCAACTTTTTAAAAGAACATGGTTTTGGTGTTACATTAGAAAATTATTTACCTGGTCATGAAGATTTCCTCTTGTTTTCATCTAAGAGCCTTATAGATTTTTATTGTACATTTATTTATATCTATGACCCATGATAAACTAATTTTTGTATAAGAGATCAAGTTTCGGTTGTGGTTCCTATTTTTTCATGTGGCTATCCATTATCCCAACATTATTTATTGAAAGGGTGATGGAGAGGTACACCAGTGACCTTAACTTATTGCTGTCTATTTAACCACCTCTTCTTTTTCTATCCTTCAGGTTATGGATTATCTCTCTCTTTCTCTCTTTTTCTCTCTCACACACACACATTTATGATATCTGAGGGAGGGTTTTGATAGACATAGATGTTGAGCTTAGAATTAAGAAGAAAGGTAGTGAGTTGGTGAGAATTGTGACTGGTACTTTCTTACAAACTGGAAAGACTGAAAAGTGGTTTCAAGGGCATAAATGACCTCAGAATTTGAATTTTGTAACAGGTAAACATGAGACATTTAAATGTATAAGCTGTACTTATTTTGTTCAGGTAATAATGCATTCATTGCCTGTATGTTTCTACACATAAATAAGTATTCTTTTATCTGTACACGTATTTATTATGCATGCTACATATTTATACATACTTTTATCTTGTTTGAGATTTCTTAGAACACACACACACACACACATCCTGGAAGTTATTCTTAAAATTTGTCTGTAAATTGATGGAATATACTTCCATGTCTTATATAACTGTTCCTATCAAAAAGAGATTTCTTTAAGGAGATGCATATGCAAAATCTTAAAGTTCTATTGAAGGAGCATTTCAAAATAAACATCATGATAATGTGGTATGAGAGGTTCTTTAAGCCTATGATGATTCCATGTTATTGAAAATTGGGAAGGTCATTATGCACATTTTGGCAAAGACATGGATATTGCACATGAACGAACAAAGTGAAACCTATGGGTTGAAAGTAATCCTGGTGACTTAAGTGGTTAAGTTAACTTGTGAGTTAAGCCTCTGCCTTTGGCTCAGGTCATGATCTCAGGGTCCTGGGATGGAGCCCCGCATTGGGCTCTCTGCTCAGCGGGAACCTGCTTCCCCCTCTCTCTCTCTGCCCGCCTTTCAGCCTACTTGTGAACTCTCTCTCTCTCTGTAAAATGAATAAAATCTTTAAAAAATTAAAAAAATAATAATCCAGGGAGACCAAGAACATGGATGGAATCCACCCTTTTCCTGAAATTGCAGTAAAAAATTGATTACTGTTTATCATTGGCAACTTCAATGCAAGAGAAAGTTTTGGTCTCACTGTGTCTGGCACAACTAATTCAAGTCTGTCCTCTTCCATTGATTTGCTGAGTTTGGTTTGTTATCTGGGAAGTGAAGAGGATCAGGACATATATAACATTTCATATACTAATCTTAACACATTAGAGCAGTCTGAGTTTTAATGATAAATCCTGAGAATTTTTGAGAGCCCCAGATCTAAGCTTGATGAGTAAAGACATAGAGACAACTTCAATTTCATCTTCACACTATTAACAATAGAAGCTAAAGTAATAGAGAGTTGCCACTTAGAACACAGTCATTTAATAATGATCTAGGTTACACATATAAATGTTTCTAAGTTTAGACTCTAGAGGCAGGCTTAGCAGACATATTTCTTTCTCTAGGAAGTCATTTCTGGAAGTCCTTCCCAAGGGGATACCATATCCCCCCCAACCCTTTTAAGTTTATAGTCATGAATGCATGTCTACCTGTCTGCATTTCTTCCTTGATGGAAGGTGAAGAGAAGACAGAGGTGCTATGTCTTAGCTACCTTTGCATACAAAGTAACTAGTACAGTATGTGACTTGTGGATCTTCAATAAATGTTGTTAAGTTAATGAATGGAAGGGTGAGTGGATGAAGAAGTAAATGGTATGACAATATATTTATAAAGTTTTCAGGAATTTCATGCTATAGCAGAAAATAGAGACTTTTATTAGAGGTGCACAAGATCTCTTGTGAATCCATAAACACTTGCATTCTGAAAAATGGGTTTTTTTATTTCCCCAAGTATTTTCATGAATATCATCAATTGCTTGCTTCTCTATAACCAATCATGCCAGGATATGGTGGCCTAAAGCAACTGCCATTTCATAATCATGTGGGGTCAGCATCTTGTGTTGGAATCCGTTGGCCTGTAATATAACTATCTTCTGAAGCCTTCAAGAAGCCCAGTTACTCAGCAGCCCAAATGAGGCTGCATGTTCTAAGATGTCTTCATACATGGGGGTGGCTATTGGTTAGACTACATGCTTATAGTAGGCCAAACTAGGCTTATTTACCTGAGAGGAGAAGAATTTCCAGCAGCAAGTGAGGACCACTCCCACACGGTGAGTGCCTATCAAATTTCTACTTGTGTCTGGCTTGCTATGTCCTATTGGCCAAAGTTAGTACTAGGGCCAAGTCCAGAGTCAGTGTCAGAAGGCTATGAACACCAAAAATTGTGATTCACTGGGGTGGGCGGGGCATTGCTGTATAATCTAGTATGTGAAGTACACTGTATTGGTAAATTCATCATGATAGACACAACATAGTGCACAGCCTAGACTATATATGGCAGTGAAATCATGGCTTATTCACAGTAGGTTCTATTCAGGAATAAAAGAACAACAACAACGACAACAAAACCCAAGGTGAAAACCTTCCAATTATTCCCATGTATTGGACCAGGACTTTTAGTAAACCATTATGAACCATACTTTTTACTGGAAATATAATTGGATGCCTAATTGGAATACTTTTCAATCCAGCTAGATTTTTTTAAAGTACTTATGCAACATAACCTAATTATCAGGCAATCCCTGGCTTATGTATATTTCATCAATTTGTTCATTACTTATGTGTAGTCAACCCAAAAGGCATAACTGCTGGAACTCGTCTAAATGTATTATCTCCCCTAAGGACTTCTATTCCTGCCAGGAAATCTTTCTCCTCCTACTCTTCCCACAGACTCATTTAGGTAAACCCCAATAATTCTTTATGTCAGCTTTCTCCTGAGAAATCGTCCACCAAACAAGAGCAGCGTCCCCTCTTACTTACAGCGCCCAGAGTCTTCCTTAGGACACCACGTTAGCAATATGCAATTTTGTCAAGTGGGTATGTGTTCTTCCTCTGCTTCAAAGCATGCTCTTTGAATGACAATCCATATCTTGCTCATAGTATACCTCCAGTGTCTGAGGTAGATGTTCCATAAGCATTTATCTATTGCAAACATATATTAATAATTCAGATAAATCTTGGATCTTTGAATGCAAGGCTGTGAATCGTTGCATCCTCAGAACCTAACACAAGCAGTGCCTACCATACGTGTTCAGTAAACATTTATTAAACTAAATTTAACTATTACGGATTTAATAAGCTTTAGGTCTTGTGGAATGACCTAACTACCACATCTGACATTGTTCCTAGAGGGAAAATATGTTCTGAGTTCTACAAATCTTCTAGCAAATGAACTTTTGGAACTCAATCTGTTTGTAAGTTAGAGGACTGCCTGCTATGCAAAAGTACATATGATCATTGCATAGCAAGTCAGTTTTTCAGATGTTCCATTTTATAACTGAATAATCTAGATTACTGTGAATTGCTTCCTCTGTTATGACTATTTTCCTTGGAGGGAGTATGAAACATATTTTAGAACATAACCTAAGAGTTGAAGAGAGCATGGGGTATAGGTTAAGAAAAATATCTTTATAGTAGAATGAGATTATTTAATAATAATCTTGATTCTACATGTAAAAGTGTCATGATTTACAAACTGCTGCACAGATGTGGAAAGGATTGTTATTTTGCAAAGTTGAGCTCATCTTTACACTTGAGGCCATAATCTGTCTAGAGAAGACTGTTTATCTTATGTGTTCGACTCTCAGCCTAACATGTAACTTCTCATCCAAATTCAGTTATTATTCTTAGTTATCATGAATCAGTTTTGTTTCTTTGGGAGTACATAGATAGTCTTTCTGAAAATCTTCATCTTCTTTCTTCTTTTGTTTATTCCTGGTAGGAGTTAACTCCTGAGATGGAAGATAGTGGATAATATATTGTTTTAGTGTCAGAGAAGCCACATTGTTGAGGAAGACCAATGACTCTCCAAACCCATCTTTGCTGAGTGTACTCTGGCTTTCACAATCACTGGCTCTCTCCTACAAGGTGTGACAGGCCTCTTCCAGCTCCAATGACTGATGATCTTGAATCTTGGTTTTGTTTACTGAGGAAACGTTATGTAGTCCATAGCTCCCTCACCCCAAAACTTGGTTTTCCTTGTTCCCTTGTCTTGTCAGCATTGCCACCATCTAATGTAGACCACTAAACTTGTGATTGATTTTTATTTATCATGCCAGAGTATGCAAAATCAGTATGCAAAATAACAGCTATTGCTATCCTACAGATAGATCTTGGATGGAAAGTAGGTTACCCTATTTCATATTTTCTCTTGCAGTTCAGAATGGAAGCAAGACTAAAGCTTTACTGCTATTTTTTCCCAGTGCTCATTCTTTTTCTTTTTTTTTTTTAATTCGTTTACTTATTTGGTGGGGCACAGAGGGAGAAGGAGAGAGAAACACTAAGCAGACTCCAAGCTCAGTACAGAGACCAATATGGGGCTTGATTTCCTAACCCTGATATCACAACCCTGAGATCAGAACCTGAGTGGAAACCAAGAGTGGACACCTAACTGACTGCACCACTGAGGTGCCCCACCTAATGCTCATTCTAATTGTGTTTTGTACTAGGTTATCTAGATCTACTAATATATGAAAATATTTGGGCTGCAGTGCCAGAAAATGTGTCATCCCACTCTTGTAAATTTCCAATTTCCCTATGTCTATACTATAAAAATGAACAAATAAATGTAAGTTTAGGTAATTAAATCAATATTGAAAATAATATGACATGCTAAAATGTACTCAATTTATCACAAAAATCTTGATATCAAAACTAGACAAAGACATCACAAGAAAAATAACCTCAGATCAATGTCCCTCATAAAAAAAAACAGAAATGGTAAAAATTTCAGTTTGCTAAAATTCTCCAAATACATTAATGAAATCCACTTACATATGATTTCACCTATACACAAAACAATTAACAAACCATAGATCAGAATGGTTTATATAAGAAATGCAAGGATACTGTTTGAAAATCAATCAGTGTAATTCACCAAATGAATAGACTAAAGGGGAAAATAATACAATCATCTCGATGCAGAAAAAACATTTGAAATATTCCACATCCATTCATAATAAAAACTTCCAGGAAACTAGAAATGCAAGAAAGTCCCTCAATCTAAGAAAGGCTATCTATAAAAAACCAAAAAGTTGGTGCACCTGGGTGGCTCAGTGGGTTAAAACCTCTGCCTTTGGTTCAGGTCATGATCCAGGGTCCTAGGATGGAGCCCCGCATCTCAGCAGAGATGCTGAGCAGAGAGCCTGCTTCTCTTCCTCTCTCTCTGCCTGCCTCTCTGCCTAATTGTGATCTCTGTCTGTCAAATAAATAAATACAATCTTTTAAAAATAAATAAATAAATAATAAATAAATAAATAAAATAAGCTTTCTTTTAAAATTCCACATTCTAAAATTCTATCCATAAAAATGAAATAAACTGTGAGCAACCCATAGTATATTCACATTGAGTTTTTGCTCAATGTAGGATTTCCTTTGACTGAATAAATCAGTACCAGCCTAAGCTCGCTAATTTTAAATTTGTGAGGTTGTTCTTGATTTAATTATTCTTATTATTATTTCTGGCAATAATGTGTGTGTGTTTGTGTAAACGAAATATACATACATTCAGTTCTATTATATGTACTCAGTGAATTCACTGCTTTAAGTGATTTTTAAATGTTATAGATATATTTTAACTCAATGTTTTAAATTAAATTCATTAACATTTTATTTTATATTTTGCCTTACAAAAGGCAGATTTTATAATTATTATATTCTGAATGTGATTGTTTATTAAATTATAGCCCCAAATGGTATATCGAGATTACCAATATATTTTGCAGAAGCTTGCCATATTAAACAGCGCAGAACTTCATATAAGGTTGTCAATAATATAAAACCCTGTCTAAGTAATAAAATTAAGTCATTATTAGTAGGTACACTTGACTTGAGATGGAAGATGTGTTAATGGCTGTTAAATGAGCTATAGTGTATAAAGATTTATATTATGAAAGGTGTTTAAATTATTTCAGGGATAAATATTACAACTAACATAATCACAGGCCTCTGATTTGTAATGCTGTTATTTTTCAAGATAACTTTATAAAGCAGTAAAACTAATTCCTAAAGGAATTTTCCTTTTTGGGTGAACGAAATGACTTATTAGTAAATAAAGAAAAGAGGACACTCAACAACAGATTGGAGCTGTCGTCTTCCAAATGAAAATCTGCTTTATATTTCAAAATGGTATATGACTATATACTGAGAAATTAGTATATATAGTATACATATATATATATAGTATATTAGTATATATATATTAGTATATATATACTGAGGAATTAGTCCCCATGTTGAGTTCATCACATTTTGGATCTTTTTGAAAATGCAATTAAATTCTACTTTCCAATTTGGATAAGTTCTAGTAACAATAGAGATTTTATTATATTTATAATTGTACTATAACAGTATATTTGTATTTCTAAAATTATTTTAATGTTAGAGTTTAAAATCACAGCATGCTATTACTTAACATAAATTGAAACAAAATAATTTAAAACTACTTACCAATGTCTTTAGCTAAGCATTTCCTATATTATTTCCATCTTGTACTCTTTGCCCTTTGCATTGTCATGTTATTCATGGATCAGAGACATTTCACCTGGTTGTACTCTCTTATAGTTGTATTGTATGGCAGAAAACAAGGTGGCATCCTAATCCCAGTTTTGCTTCTTACTAGCTGTTTCTTTCAGAACAATTTAATTTTCTAGTCAAGAAATGTGCCTATTAGTACCTATGGGAGAACAACATTACCCAAGTTTCTTCTACAAACATCTCTAGTGGTTTTGTCAAGCCTTGTGTTCTCTTTCTTCAGTGGGCACGACATTACATTTTGGCCTTTGGGATTTATCCCAAGTGTAGAGCAAATGCAGATGTAATGTTTCCAGTTCCTAGCTTCCTTACTTTTCTGAACATACAGGATTTTACTAAAAATAAACAAATTATTTTTTAAAAGGGGAGGGAGATTCTATTGCAGATAAAAATGATTGTAAAAGTTGATAATATACTTTTTGGAAAAAGTACACATATATAATGTTACATATAAGGTCACAGACCTGGATGAGTGGATGGCTCAGCTGGTTAAGAGTGGACTCTTGATTTTGGCTCGGGTCATGGTTTCAGGGTTGGGAGATCCAGGCCTGCACAGGCTCCATGCTCAGTGGGGAGTCTACTTGAGATCTCTCCCTCTCCACTCCCTAGTACTCACTCACTCTCTCTTTCTGTAAAAAAAAAAAAAAAAAAAAAAAGTCACAGACCTCACAGAGTCCTTGTCATAAATGTTGCAGAATCTTAATATTGCCTTGTAAGCATACTCCATAATGTATTTCGTATTCTAAAGGAAAAACTGAAGCCCCATTGGTCATCTGCTCTTCTCTTTTAGTACTTAATTTACCAAACTTCATAAGTTTTTCTGAAATTTTCTCACTCTCTGTGAGAAATGTAGGAACCTAGTCACTTAGATAATTTGCCTTTCTAAACTAAGCATGGTGGATCTTTGGAATTTATTCACATTTCATAGATTTTTTTATAATGTTTTAATAAAATGATGAAGAAATTCTTTTCTTTTGCTTGCTAAAGAATAGGTCTTAAACCAGTGTTAGTCACTACAGCCCTCATTGCTGTTTCTTCCTTCCTTATTGTGATGAAGATGATGATGGTGATTATTATTATTATTATGTTCAGTCAAGACATTTTATCATTTTATTGCTTACATCTTTACTTAGTAAGTTTACTATCGTCCTTCAGTGTGACATTTAAAATACCCTGTGACAACATGTATTCTCACTTAAATATTCACATTTCTAGGCGCACTGAAGACTGGGGCCCCTAGCTCTCAGCATCTCTGAACTGGAGATTGGGAGGCCGCCATTGTCATTCCCGTCCTCTGGAACTCTACGGAAAGCGTTCAGGGAACAAAAGCTCCCGAAAGCGAACCTGAGAGGATTACTTAGCCCCGCCCCTGGTAAGGGCAGTGCAATTCCGCCTGGGGCAAAGACACTTGAGAATCACTACAACAGGCCCCTCCCCCAGAAGATCAAAGAAATCCAGCCAAGACCAAGTTCACTTAACAAGGAGAACAGCGGATTCTTATCTGGACAAAATGACAAGGCAGAAAAACTCACCACAAAAAAAAGAGCAGGAGACAGGACCTAAGGCTAGGGACCCAATCAATACAGACATTGGTAATATGTCAGATCTGGAATTTAGGATGACGATTCTCAAGGTTCTAGCCAGGCTCAAAAAACACATGGAAGATATTAGAGAAACCCTGTCAGGAGAAATAAAAGCCCTTTCTGGAGAAATAAAAGAACTAAAGCTATTAATGAGGTGCAATAAAAAATGGAGGCTCTTACTGCTAGGATAAATGAGGCAGAAGACAGAATTAGTGATATAGAAGACCAAATGACAGAGAATAAAGAAGCTGAGCAAAAGAGAGACAAACAACTACTGGACCACGAGGGGAGAATTCGAGAGATAAGTGATGCCATAAGACGAAACAACATTAGAATAATTGGGATTCCAGAAGAAGAAGAAAGAGAAATAGGAGCACTAGGTATACTGGAGAGGATTATTGTAGAGAATTTCCCTAACATAGCAAGGGGAACAAGCATCAAAATCCAGGAGGTGCAGAGAACACCCCTCAAAATCAATAGGAATCGGCTCACACCCCACCATCTAATAGTAAGATTTACAAGTCTTAGCAACAAAGAGAAAATCCTGAAAGCAGCATGGGACAAGAAGTCTGTAACATATTGGTAAAAATATTAGACTGGCAGCAGACTTATCCACAGAGACCTGGCAGGCCAGAAAGAACTGGCATGATATATTCAGAGCACTAAACAAGAAAAACATGCAGCCAAGAATACTTTATCCAGTTAGGTTATCATTGAAAATAGGAGAGATAAAAAGCTTCCAGGAAAAACAAAAACTAAAAGAATTTGTAAACACCAAGCCAGGTCTACAGGAAATATTGAAAGGGGTGCTCTAAGCAAAGAGAGACCCTAAAAGTATTAGATCTGAAAGGAACAGAGACAATATACAGTAACAATCACCTTACAGGCAATACAATGGCACTAAATTCATATCTCTGTTACCCTGAATGTAAATGGACTAAATGCCCCAATCAAAAGACACAGGGTTTCAGAATGGATAAAAAAAAAAAAACCCATCCATATGCTGCCTACAAGAAACTCATTTTAGACCTGAAGACACCTCCAGATTGAAAGTTAGGGGGTGGAAAACAATTTACCATGCTAATGGACATCAGAAGAAAGCTGGGGTGGCAATCCTTATATCAGATCAATTAGATTTTAAGCCAAAGACTATAATAAGAGATGAGGAAGGACACTACATCATACTCAAAGGGTCTGTCCAACGAGAAGATCTAACAAATTTAAATATCTATGCCCCTAACATGGGAGCAGCCAACTATATAAACCAATTAATAACAAAATCAAAGAAACACATTGACAAGAATACAATAATAGTTGGAGACTTTAATACACCCCTCACTGAAATGGACAGATCATCCAAGCAAAAGATCAACAAGGAAATAAAGGTCTTAAATGACACACTGGACGAATGGACATCACAGATATATTCAGAACATTCTACCCCAAAGCAACAGAATACACGTTCTTCTCTAGTGCCCATGGAACATTCTCCAGAATAGATCACATCCTGGGTCATAAATCAGGTCTCAACAGGTATCAAAAGATTGGGATCATCCCCTGCATATTTTCAGACCACAATGCTCTGAAGCTAGAACTCAATCACAAGAGGAAATGTGGAAAGAGCACAAATACATGGAGGCTCAACAGCATCCTTCTAAAAAATGAATGGGTCAACCAGGAAATTAAAGAAGAATTGAAAAAAACCATGGAAACAAATGATAATGAAAACACAACGGTCCAAAATCTGTGGGACACAGTAAAGGTAGTCCTGAGAGGAAAATATATAGCGATACAAGCCTATCTCAAGAAACAGGAAAGGTCTCAAATACACAACCTAACCCTACACCTAAAGGAGCTCGAGAAAGAACAACAAAGAAAGCCTAAACCCAGCAGGAGAAGAGAAATAATAAAGATCAAAGCAGAAATCAATGAAATAGAAACCAAAAAAACAATAGAACAAATCATTGAAACTAGGAGCTGGTTCTTTGAAAGAATTAATAAGATTGATACACCCCTGGCCAGACTTATCCAAAAGAAAAGAGAAAGGACCCAAATAAATAAAATCATGAATGAAAGAGGAGAGATCACAACCAACACAAAAGAAATACAAACAATCATAAGAACATATTATGAACAACTCTATGCCAACAAATTCGACAATCTGGAAGAAATGGATGCTTTCCTAGAGACATATAAACTGCCAAAACTGAACCAGGAAGAAATAGAAAACCTGAATAGGCCCATAACAAGTAAGGAGATTGAAACAGTCATCAAAAATCTCCAAACAAACAAAAGCCCAGGGCCAGATGGCTTCCCAGGGGAATTCTACCAAACATTTAAAGAAGAATTAATTCCTATTCTCCTGAAACTGTTCCAAAAAATAGAAATGGAAGGAAAACTTCCAAACTCATTTTATGAGGCCAGCATCACCTTGATCCCCAAACCAGACAAGGGTCCCATCAAAAAAGAGAATTACAGACCAATATCCTTGATGAACACAGATGCGAAAATTCTCACCAAAATACTAGCCAATAGGATCCAACAGTACATTAAAAGGATTATTCACCACGACCAAGTGGGATTTATTCCAGGGCAGCAGGGTTGGTTCAACATCCGCAAATCAATCAATGTGATACAGTACATTAACAAAAGAAAGAACAAGAACCATATGATACTCTCAATAGATGCTGAAAAAGCATTTGACAAAGTGCAACATCCCTTCCTAATCAAAACTCTTCAAAGTGTAGGGATAGAAGGCACATACCTCAATATTATCAAAGCCATCTATGAAAAGCCCACCGCAAGTATCATTCTCAATGGAGAAAAACTGAGAGCTTTTCCGTTAAGGTCAGGAACACGGCAGGGATGTCCCCTATCACCACTGCTATTCAACATAGTACTAGAAGTCCTAGCCGCAGCAATCAGACAACAAAAAGAAATTAAAGGCATCCAAATTGGCAAAGAAGAAGTCAAACTATCGCTCTTTGCAGATGATATGATACTATATGTGGAAAACCCAAAAGGCTCCACTCCAAAACTGCTAGAGCTTGTACAGGAATTCAGTAAAGTGTCAGAATATAAAATCAATGCACAGAAATCATTTGCATTTCTTTACACCAACAACAAGACAGAAGAAAGAGAAATTAAGGAGTCAATCCCATTTACAATTACACCCAAAACCATAAGATACCTAGGAATAAACCTAACCAAAGAGGCAAAGAATCTATACTCAGAGAACTATAAAGTACTCATGAAAGAAACTGAGGAGGACACAAAGAAATGGAAACATGTTCCATGCTCATGGATTGGAAGAATAAATATTGTGAAAATGTCTATGCTACCTAAAGCTATCTACACATTTAATGCAATGCCTATCAAAATCCCATCCAATTTTTTCAAAGAAATGGGACAAATAATCCTAAAATTTATATGGAACCAGAAAAGACCTCGAATAGCCAAAGGAATATTGAAAAAGAAATCCAAAGTTGGTGGCATCACAATTCCAGACTTCAAGCTCTACTACAAAGCTGTCATCATTAAGACAGTATGGTACTGGCACAAAAACAGACACATAGATCAATGGAACAGGATAGAGAGCCCAGAAAGAGACCCTCAACTCTATGGTCAACTAATATTTGATAAAGCAGGAAAGAATATCCAATGGAAAAAAGACAGCCTCTTCAACAAATGGTGTTGGGAAAATTGGACAGCCACATGCAGAAAAATGAAATTGGACCAGTTCCTTACACCACACACGAAAATAGACTCAAAATGGATTAAGGACCTCGACGTGAGAAAGGAATTCATCAAAATCCTTGAGGAGAACACAGGCAGCAACCTCTTCGACCTCAACCACAGCAACTTCTTCCTAGGAACAACGCCAAAGGCAAGGGAAGCAAAGGCAAAAATGAACTATTGGGACTTCATCAAGATCAAAAGCTTTTGCACAGCAAAGGAAACAGTCAACAAAACCAAAAGACAACTGACAGAGTGGGAAAAGATATTTGCAAACGACATATCAGATAAAGGGCTAGTATCCAAAATCTAAAAGAGTTTAGCAAACTCAACACCCAAAGAACAAATAATCCAATCAAGAAATGGGCAGAGGACATGAACAGACATTTCTGCAAAGAAGACATTCAGATGGCCAACAGACACATGAAAAAGTGCTCCACATCACTGGGCATCAGGGAAATACAAATCAAAACCACAATGAGATACCACCTAACACCAGTCAGAATGGCTAAAATGAACAAGTCAGGAAATGACAGATGCTGGCGAGGATGTGGAGAAAGGGGAACCCTCCTACACTGTTGGTGGGAATGCAAGCTGGTGCAACCTCTCCGGAAAACAGCATGGAGGTTCCTCAAAAAATTGAAAATAGAGCTACCTTATGACCCAGCAATTGCACTACTGGGTATTTACCATAAAGATACAAACATAGTGATCCAAAGGGGCACGTGTACCCGAATGTTTATAGCAGCAATTTCCACAATAGCCAAGTTATGGAAAGAACCTAGATGTCCATCAACAGACGAATGGATAAAGAAGAGGTGGTATATATATACAATGGAATACTATGCAGCCATCAAAAGAAATGAAATCTTACCATTTGTGACAACATGGATGGAACTAGAGCGTATTATGCTTAGCGAAATAAGTCAACTGGAGAAAGACAACTATCACATGATCTCCCTGATATGAGGAAGTGGAGATGCAACGGGGGTGGGGGTTAAGGTGGTAGGAAAAGAAAAAATGAAACAAGATGGGATCGGGAGGGAGACAAACCAAAAGAGACTCTTAATGTCATAAAACAAACTGAGGGGGGTGGGGGGGGAGGGGTTGGGAGAGGGGGGTGGGTTTACATTATATGTTTAAATAAAGCTTAAATTAAAAAAAAAATATATTCACATTTCTAAAGATCCCAGAACATCAACCCATGGAGCTGGGGAAAGAAAAGAGCTTTTTTTTGTTGTTGTTTCCAGCTCATCATCTGTACCATTTCTTTAGAAACAAATTTCCTTAATTTAAGAACATCCTTTAAGCTAAATGAGAAAATGTTTTATGTTTTTTTCTAAACAAAATAAGCCACACTTTTTTCTTTACTGTACATGTTCCTTTCCAAGTTAATCACACAGGCATTTATACTACTCAGAAACTACATACTGAAACTTCATGTGTATTGAGGCTATTCTGAAAGCAAGTAAGATCATTTCAATGAACAGAGTTGATAATAGAATGTGTCATCTCGTCCAAATCATGCTGAATTTAAGATGCTACTTTTCTTAACATTATATTCTGGAGAAATCAATGCTAAACTTTCTATGTAAAAAAATAATTTGCAGTAAATATGTGTATTTTGGATGGAATGATACAAAGGCCATGAAGCACAGTTTTAGAGATGGGAATTATATAACTAGTGTAGATGTGCTGAAGCAAGTGAAAAATTTCAAATTGGGGGTGTTAAAAACTAAATCAACATACATAGAAAGTCGGGAAGACATTTTATACCATGCTCAGAGAAAATGAACCATATTTGGGTAAAAGTACAGTGTAATATTGAGGGTAACTGCCTATTGTAAAAGGACCAGGAAATATGCTAGGGATGTTGTTCTCCCAGCATAGATTTTGTTAACCCAGCTTATTTATTTATTTATTTTAGCTTGGAAGTCAATACCTCTGATCACAATTTTCTCTAAACAACAACCCATCATTCTAATGTGTCTGGATAGCTGTCTCAGTACATTACAAAATCATTTGAAAATATATGTTGGGACTTATGGTTTTTACAGTAGCAAAATGCCAAGTACTTTCAAACGAGGAAGAGAAAAACAGTTATTTATTTCTAACTTCTTGTTTTAACCATCAGTAACTGCAGTATCAGGGTTCATTAAACAATAGCTGGCTTTCTACAAATTCAGTGAAAAGAATTTAAAATTTCTGTAATACTTTGTTTTGTTATACTGCATATTGGTTTTTATGAATAACTAAAAGAGACAAGCTAAAACAAAATCTAGGATAATGGTAAATAAAGCAATTTGTTTCACAGTTCACTTAGATGGTGGAAATTCATACCAGAATGCATTCTAGAAACTCATCAAAAATAAGCATATCCAAGCTTGGTAATTTCAATGTGGCATATTTTCATTTTAATAGATTTTTATTAAATTCATAAAAGTTAATGGACTAGGGATTAAGTCATTATGAACTCTGTCCCAATTGTCTATTATTAATAGCATCACAATAGTGGTGCCATTGTTAAATACTTTCATTCTAAATGCCTTCTTTTAATCAATCATGATTTTTCATCTCAGAGTTGCTATTCCAACAATTCTTCCAGATGATTGTGTTTCTTGTTTTGAGTCCCCAAGTTTTCAGAAATGTGAAAGCTTTGATATTCATATTATATATTTAATACATAAGCATATGATGTAAATAATGAAAAAAAATGTGAAGCTTCATTTTGTCTTGATAGGTTAGAAAAACATTACTAACCATACTACTAATACTCTGTCACACAGAATTAGGGGATAATCTCTTTAAAATGAGAAACTATATTAATCTTCTTCACAAATATGTTTTGCCTAGGCTCTCTTTACAAATCAGTAAAATAAAAATGCAATTTTAGTTCAAGATAAAATTAAAAATTGTTTGTATTCAAAGTTTCCTCCAGCTTGAAGACCCACACTTTTTACTTATTAACCACATGTGGTCATCCTTATTCAGCTACATCATGTTCTGGGATCCACGTGGATTGCTGTTGGAATTTTTCTTCCCATGAAGCATATCTATTAGGTAGCTCATCTGTTGAAGTACAAGTTGCCGATGATATAACCCAATCAATTAATTTATTTTATGACTTCCAGATTTTTTGTTTTGAATTGTATGCCCTTGTGGAGATAATGCTTTTTCTTAGAAAGCTTTAATGGAATTGAGACGGGCAAAGGAGGAAGTTCATTATTTGAAAGTAATTTGTGGTTGGGTTGTGTACACATCACTGATGCTTAAATCTTTACTACTATACTTATTTGTTCATAAGTGGAATTTTTTGCTGAGCTTGATAGGAATAGCTGCTTTGATGGTTTAAAGACATCTAAGTGTATATGTATTTTATTTTATTTTTTTTAAGATTTTTTATTTATTTATTTGACAGACAGATCACAAGTAGGCAGAGAGGCAGGCAGAGAGAGAGAGAGGAGGAAGCAGGCTCCCTGCCGAGCAGAGAGCCTGATGTGGAGCTCTATCCCAGGACCCTGAGATCATGACCTGAGCCGAAGGCAGAGGCTTTAACCCACTGAACCACTCAGGCACCCCAGTGTATATGTATTTTAAAGTAATATTTGACATAAGTGATGTAACATCTAGAAAGTATGCTTTTGGAATCCTAATATAGTTGGGAGACCTGATTTGGATGCCCACATAGATTTTCTTCTACTCCAAGAACTCGAAAGAATGAGCCCTGAGGATACTTACTTAACTCTAGAATTTGAGAGTTCAAATCCTCTCGGCAAGATTAACTTTGTCTTCCTGGACAGAGGCATTATAATAGCATCTTTTATTACAGAATCACATAATACTTTGTGACATACCATTCATCAAATAATAATATAGGAACCACATTTGTAGTATAATCTTAACTGTGCATATAGAGCTTTTGTATTAGTCTACCAGTATGTCCTGAAGCTAAATTTGATTACAATTCCTCTAGCAAGATGTTTAGACTAAGTTGAATTATGTAGAGTTGTACTTATAGCTTAAATGGCACTTTCCTGTGTAATGTAAATAAAGTAGCCACTGGAGTGTACAACTATATGCATGCAAGAAAGAATAACATCAGATTATTTGGTACCCCAAAGTTTAATGTATCTTTTTTCTGGGAAATCTCTGATGCATTTAAAAAGTTTTCATTGTCATACCAATAATAAGTATTATCTAAACCAAGCTTGCAGATTTTAAACTGAAAACAAGGCTGTGCATTTTTAGTCCATATATAGTTCAGATTTCTCCATCCCTTGACCTTAAAGAAAGCATTGTGGATGGGACAACAAATAAAAAGTAAATAAATGAATTAAAAATAAATGAATGCTGTAAGTAAAATGCATAAAGGACTCATTATGCTGAAAAGGTAGCGGATTAAAATATAAATAGGTCTTAAAAGAATGTATACAAATGTATGACTAAAAGGTACATGATGCATTCTTAATGGAAGGTTAGGGATAGTGAGGGTGATCAGATAAAATGTAGAGACTATCTTTCTATGATCTACCCCTAGATTCCTCTTCTGGACCAGTTATAACATTTTATACAACTTTTTTTTTCCTATAAGAAGGGTCATTCAAAATAATTGATCATATTAACTTATAAAATTTAAATTGAAATGATGGAAATCAGAAACAAAATCCTTTGGCTTTCTGCCCTCTATTACCTCAATTAGGGCATCAGAAATCTTCTCTAAATAATTAAAGTTAAAAACAGACAGATTATGCAGTCACTTTGGAAAACATCCACAATCACATTAAGAGATTTTAATATATGTACATCAGTAGCTTTAAATGAAACAATTTCAGGAAATCCATTTTTATATATGGAAAATATACTGTATAATGCAGAAATTTAACTATTAATCCATAACTAATATGTGTCTACTACAAAAACTCTAAATATTCGGTATAAACCTTTCCCAATGTCAGTAACATTAAAGGCAATAAATCAGACCCCAAAATGTTAAATTCATTTAGAAACTTTAAACATTTGTCAAAATCACAGATTAAAGAGACAAGCATGGGAGCAATATAAGAGAGAGATTTATGATCTTAATTAAATTTATTTATAAAACAAATTTTGCATGTACATGGCTTCTCAAAAATCCAGGAAAAGAATTAGCAAACCAAGCCAAAGGTAGTAGAATAAAATATATATATATATATATATATATTAAAATTAACATTAATTTTAAAATAAAAAGCAATTAACATAAATATGACTTTTTTGGAAAAGGCAAAATAGAATGGAAAGTGTAGGCAAGATATTTATATATTGATATCAGTATATATAAATTTATGTATATATTATTCCATTTATTTTTTAAAGATTTTATTTATTTATTTATTTGAAAGAGAGAGAGAGACAGTGAGAGAGAGAACACAAACAGGGGGAGTGAGAGAGAGAGAAGCAGGCTTCCTGCTGATCAGGGAACCTGACTCAGGGTTCAATCCCAGGGTCCTGGGATTCTGACCTGGGCTGAAGGCAGATGCTAAACGACTGAGCCACCCAGGAGCCCCTATTTTTCCATTTAAAGCAAATTATACTTTTGAAATTAATAACACAAGGACTTGTTTTGAAATATATTTAATTAGAGATAGAACATAATACATACATGGAGAAAGAAAGAAAGAGACAGAGAAGTGGCATCAAGTAGCCACACTTCATTTTCTATTCTCTGTATAATTTAGTCCAAGCTGACATTGTTTCTGCTAAAAGAATTTTATCAAGAGCTTTATATGTCTCCCAGTTATTTCACTCAAGTCCACTCCATTAGAGCAAAGCCACACTCACGTATCTTTTCCAGAGAATCTTCTATCTTTGGTCCTGCTGAAATGTCTGAAAGACAATGCCCTGAAGCTTTGCAGAGGTCCCTGACCTCATCGCCATGTACCTAGCATTTCTTAACTCCGTTGGTCTCTCTCCTCTTACACGTTTCCATAAGCAGCAAGAACGAACAGTGGCCAACATCAGTACTTGTCAAAGAAGTATCCTCAGGCATATGACCAAGTTACCACTTACAAGTTCTCCTCTATGTAACTGCAGGAGCCAACTGCACTAAGTATTCTGTCCCTTCATTACAAGGTCCCTCTCACTTCAGTTTTCAATGACATGTTCCTCATTACCTTCTGAACCCTCACCTACTGCATCTTTTCTTTAAAACTTTTATTGAGTTACGTATCTGAGAGATCATGAGTGCAGGGGGAGAAACAGAGGGAGAGGGACAAGCAAACTCTCTACTGTTTGGGAACAGAGCCCAACCTGGGCTCATTCCACCACCTGGAGATCATAACCTGAGCAGAAATCAACAGTTCGCTGCTTAAGTGACTGAGTCACCCAGGTGCCCCAACTGCATCTTTAATCTGCAGATTTCCCCTAAGTGTCTGCTCAAGGCAATTTAGGCTTTCTCTATCACGCTCCTCAAAATTCTTTGTCCTTTGTAGTTATTTTGGACAGTAGTGCTCTACCTTCAAGCACCAGTGCCTGCTTTACTTTCCTATGGCTGTGTAATGAGGTACCACACATTTAGCAGCTTAAGCCAATACACATTTATTTTCCCGGAATTTTTGTGGGTCAGGAGTGGAGGAGTGGCTTAATCATGTTATTGGCTTCGGGGTTTCACCAGTCTGCAATAAAGATGTCAGCAGGAATGTGTTTTTAGCTAGAGGGTCAACTGAAGAGGAGTCAATTTCAAAGCTCACTTAAGCTGTTGGCAGAATTCATTTTCAGTTTACAGGGTTGAGAGCTTCAGTTTGAGGCTGGCTGTCACAGGGCACCACCTAAGATCTTTGAGGTCAGCACAGTATTGTGGTATGTGGCCCTTTCTGGGTTCAAACTTGGCAGCTTGCTTCTTCAAGGACAGAGAAAGAGTGAAATTCATCTAGAAAAGAAAACCTTATATGACATAACACAATCATGGGAATGACATCCTATCAGCTTTGCCATATTCTATTGGTTAGAAACAAGTTACAGTTCTCATATACTAAAGGGGAGGGTATACATCAATACATGAACACTGAGAAGAAGTCTTAGGTTACCTTAGAGTTTGCCATCCACGCAAGACCTAATATAGATAGATACATTTTTATCAACAGGATAGACAGTATCATTCATATATAAATCCATACAGGCTCATATATTTTAACCAAGTAGACATTCAAGAATTTGGAGTAATATGCTAAAGTTTTCCAATATGTAGAATTGTTTCATAATTTTACTGTATTTTCTCAGGTTTTACTTTATATATTAATGCTATTCAATTAGATGTGCATGGATTAAAGAGTGTTATATCTTTATTGTAGATTATAAACTTGATAAATATTCTCTTAAAAACCATTTACTCCTTTTGTTACTAAATTCAAACTTGTCTAATATTAATGATAGAATTCCACTTTTTTCCCTCTCCTTTTATTTCTCCTCCCAGACATCAACCTGAGATTCTCAAACTTACAAGGTCTTGTATTAGATACAATCATGTGAAATTTTAAAATCTTTGTTGGTTATTTCCAAAGTGGTTGTCTGTCTTAGATCTTCTATGATAAAGCATCAACAGTGAAAGACATGAATTAACATTACCAATGTGGTACTATTATTTAACCTCTTAGTGTCATCTATTATATTTTCACAATATAAAACATCCTTTCATCCAATAAAGTGATCTTTAGTCTTAAATTACTTGGGACTGTTCTGTTGCCAGAAACAAAAAGCTTTTTCTTTTATTTTAGGCAAATAAAATGGGAATATGATATTGATACTAACTCTCTTATAAAAGTCAAGAATAGTAATGCCACTGGATCATGAAGAGAAATGGGAATGCAAGCTAGAAAGACATCAGGGAGTCAATCAAGGATGTAACATCTTGTTTTTCTTCTGAATATGTGTTCATTTTTTTCATTAGATTTTAGTTCAAACTATTCCCTGATTCACATGGCAGAATGTGAACATTAAAAAGTACTCTAACTTTTTAAGATCAAAACACATGCCAGAACTAAAAATGTTAGTCAGATAAATTCCAAATTTCCAAAGAAAAGAATTTGACCAGTCTTGTCTACTTGTAGTGAAATCAAATTCAGACTAAAATTTTAACAATTTTGTTAATTCATTTCCATTAAAATTATACATTCATCAACTTCTAAGAATGTATATATTATTACACATAATCATAAGATTATTTAATACCTGTATATTGTTTCATTATTACTGAAATATCTCTGAAAACAAACTTTCCCCCTTCTTTTGTGATGACACTTTTCCAAGGTGTTTTGGTTTGTTTTTGTTTTTGTTTTGAGCTGAGAAAGAGATAAGCAGCCCCCAGCATCTGTGAACTAGCCAAGTATATTCAGTTAGGCTTTGGTATGATCATGAACTAATATAATACTCACCCTTAGGTCTAGGTGCTCTCCTGCTAAGTATAAACAATTTCATAAAGCATAAAAATTTTAAAAGGCCACTATGAGACCATGATGGATCAAGACAAAGATAAAGCAACTTGATAATCATGTCTAAACACACAAAAAAGAACAGTGTCCAAGATACAAAATGATTAAATGTATATGTATCCTAATGAATATGAGTGACTGTTGGCTCTTTACTAATTACAGCTTTTTTTTTAAAGATTTTATCTATTTATTTGACAGACAGAGATCACAAGTAGGCAGAGAGGCGGGGTGGGAGGGGGAAGCAGGCTCCCCACTGAGCAGAGAGCCCAATGCGGGACTCAATCCCAGGACCCTGAGATCATGACCTGAGCTGAAGGCAGAGGCTTAACCCACTGAGCCACCCAGGCGCCCTGATTACAGCTTTAATCTTGAGTTCTTAATAGATAAAATTTGCTAAAATAAGCAAGTCCAGAATTACAGGTATACCTTGGAGATTTTGTGGATTCAGTTCCAGACCACTGCTTTAAAGTTAGTATCACAACAACGTGAGTCAAATGTATTTTTTGGTGCATATAAAAGCTAACACTGTACCATGATCTATTAAGTGTGCAATAGCATTATGTCTAACAAATGTATATTCCTTAATTTTAAAAATGTTTTATTGCTAAAAGGGGGAAACTATCACAATCATTTTGCTAATAGCAGGTCTTGCCTCAGTGTTGATGGTTGTTGACTGATCAGGGTAAAGGTTGCTGAAGATCAGGGTGACTGTGGCAATTTCTTAAAATGAGGCAATAATGAAGTTTGCTCCATCGACTGGCTCTTCCTTTCACAAATGATAATTTATAGTATGTGATGGCTTTTGAGTATTTTACCCACATTTTTTTTTTCTTTCAGTATTGCAGTCAATCCTCTTAAACCCTGCCACTGGTTTATCAAGTAACTTAATGTAATGTTCTAAATCCTTTGTTGTCATTTCAACAGTCTTCATAGCATCTTTACCATGAGAAGATTCCATCTCAAGAAACCATGATCTTAGCTCAACCATAAGAAGCAGCCATCATCCATTAAAATTTTATCATGAAATCACAACAAGTCAAATCCATCAGAGAAATCATGTATGGCAACTACAGCCTTATGAGGTTTATTTCTCAAATAATAAGACTTGTAAGTCAAAATTACTCTTTGATTTATGGGTTGAAGAATGGATACTGTGTTAGCAAGCATGAGAACAACCTTAATCCTGGACTTCTCCATCAGAGTTTTTGGATGACCAGATGCGTTGTCAGTGAGCAATAGTATTTTGAAAGGAATATTTTTTCCCCTTGAGCAGACAGTAGGTATTAATAACGGGCCTAAACTATTTAATAAACCATGTTGTAAGCAGATGTGCTGTCTAGATTTTTTGTTCCACTTATAGAGTACAGGCAAAGTAGACTCAGCACAATTCTTAAGGGCCCTTGGATTTTCAGAATGACAAATAAGCATTATCTTCAACTTAAAAGTCACCAGCTGCATTTGCCTTTAGCAAGAGAGTCAGCTTGTCCTTCAAAGCTTTGAATTCAAGCACTGACTTCTCTTCAGCTATGGAAGTCCGAGATGGCATCTTCTTCCATTATAAGGTTGTTTTGTCTACATTGAAAAATCTGTTGTTTACTGTGGCCACCTTTATTAATTATCTTAGGTAAAGCTTTTGGATAACTCGCTGAAACTTCTATATCAGCTTCTATATCAGAAAGTGTTGAAATATTGGGAGAATTACTAAAATGTGATACAGAGACACCAAGTGAGTAAATAATGTTGGAAAGATTTTCTCAATGTATGGTGGCTATAAAATGCAGTATCTGCAAAGCACAATAACATGAAGTACAATAAGACAGGATAAGTCTGTATTTTGACTTCTGACAGCATCTATATTCCCACTTCCCTAAATCTCCTCTCTCCCAAGAAAATCACCTAAAATGAGTCTAAATCCTTTGATAAGGTGTTTTTTTTTAAAACCCTCTTACAGAGATGTCCTGTGGTGAGCATTTTCCCTTGATACAACAATTAACAAACACAACAATTATCGATATGTTTCTCATGACATTTGGCTAGCGGGCAATTATAAAACCAGCTCCTCAGTTAAATATTTCCAATAAAAAGTCCAAGAGATGTAAGAGAGACAGAGCATTTGATTACATTAGAATCAAAATGGCCTGCTCCCATGTCTGAGTTCCCTTTGTTTAATTTTTCATTTATTTTTCCTTTCCTTTTTACTTTCTTTCCTTCTTTCTTTCTTTTTTCCTTCCTTCCTTCCTTCACTCCCTCTGTCCTTCCCTCCTTCCTTCCTTCTTGTTTTTTCTCCTTAATTACACGAGGAGGTTCCTTTGAGCATCTTCCCCAGGTTGAGTCATCTATTTTTTTTTTTACCAGTTTATTGAAAGTGAAAGTATGCATAAAATAAACTACATCCATTCAAATTTTACAATTTGATGAGTTTTGATGGGTATATACATACATTAACCACCACCACGATAAGGGTACAGAACATTTCCACAACCTCCAAAAGATTCCTTGTGACACACAGTTTGTCATTTGCCCACATCTGGCCCTAGGCAAAACCAATCTGCTTTTTTTTTCAGATATTGATGTGCATTTTCTAGCATTTAATATGTCTTAAATATTTTGTACCTTTCTTCCTGAGTTTAGCAGGACAATTTTGAGATTCACTCATGCTGATGTGCTTTTTAAAGAGACAATATACTTTTATATTCTCTTAAGCAGTATATTGGAGTATCATTTCCTCTACATCACCACCAATACTTGTGTTATAGGATAAACTGGGGCCTATTAAAATTTTTAAGACTTTATTTAAGCAAAAATGTATTCCAAGTGGGCAGTGCCAAACTGGAAGTGATTAGGAGGGCTCCACTGACAGGAACTACAAGAAAAACTTATAGAGAAATAGTACAGAAGCAAAGAAAGGAAAGTATTTGATTGGCTTAAAGCCTGGTTGGCTATTTGTGATTGTTCTGAGTGTTTTGATCTCATAACTTTGAGGCATTTACAGGATTAGATTTTGGTTTGCTTAGATAGGTTATCACAGCATTAGAACTGCCTCAGTCTAATGGCCTCCTTGTGTCATTAATTTAACACTTATTATTATCTAAAAATATTTTACATTTTTAGCTATTCTGATAAATGTGTAGCTCATTGTGGTTGAAATTACATTTACCTAATGATTGAATGATCTTGAGAAGATTTTCATGTGCTAATAGCATTATTCTATCATTGTTCATGAAATGCTCAAATCTTTTGCTGACATATTATTGAGTTTTTGTCTCTTATTGAGGTATAAGAAGTGGTTATATATTCTGGTTACAAGTCCTCTGTCAGATATATGTATTGTGAATAATTTCCCCCATTCTGTTGCCTGCCTTTTGCTTTATTTCATTTTGTATTTCAAAGAGCAAATGGTTTTAATTCAATAGAATCAAATTTATCATTTTTTTTTGTTTGTGTGGGGATTTTTTTTTTTGCAATATCTAAAAAATCTTTGCCTAACTCACAATTGCAAGGACCTTTGCATGTCTTCTAAGTAGCCAAATTTGCTGGTGTAAAAACTGTCTGCTTTTTTTCATTCTCTTAATGTCTTTAGGATTTGTTAACTCCTCTTCCATTTCTGGTAATGACACTTTGTGTTCTTCCTCTTTCTCTTACAATTAGTCCTGCTAAGAATTTGTTAATTTGTTGATATTTTCTAAAAACTGAATTTTGGCTTTCTTAGAAGTCAAAAATTAGAAATAACCCCAAATTAGCAATAACTACCTTCAGCAATAGAACAGGAAATATAAAGTATTGTATTATACCCATTCAGTGCAATACTGTTCAGTAAGGAGAATAAAGAAACTACTGTAAAACAAGATGTGCATAAATCTTATAAATGTGTCTCTATAATTCAGCTTCTCTTCTAGGCACTAAAGAACATTCAAGAGGTTTGTGTTATAGTGTGGTTAGATAACAATAAACAATAAACACAATAAATGAATGATATAAACTGGAAAGTGGTTAGTGTTGAGGAAAAAAAAAGACAATATGTAGTGATGTAAAAGGGACCCATAGTACAGTAATTGTTGGCAATTTAAAATAAGGTGATTAGGAAAGGATTCACTGAGATGACATTAAAACAATGACTTGAAAGAGCTGAAGGGAGAAATATAATCCAGACAGAGAAAACAGCCAGTGCAGAGACCATGGGTGGGAGAAATTTAATGGACACCTAGGAAACAAATCTATAGAGAGAAAATGTTCAAGAGAAGAATGATAGAAAGCAAAGTTAGAACTAATATGGATTGACAGGTGGATTGATGGAGACAGATAGATATAGGCAGATAATTAAACTCAGCTATATTATTATGGTCTGTTTTTGTTTCCCATTGATATGTTTACTTGTCTAAGAAGTTAAAAGTACACACTCACAAATTTATGTAATCCCAGGAAAAATACAAAATGGTAAAAAGAAGCAACATAATTTCATAGAGAGCCATTTCATTTCAGCATTAGGCTGGGAAAATCAGATGAGATTTCATAAATAAGGATATCTAAGCATGGCCTTAGGAAAATGCTCATTTTTAATAGTACCTAGTTAAAATACTCTAGCAGGAAAAAAAAATCCAAACCTTTGTGATTGCATGAAAATCAGAACAAATGTTAGCAAATTTTGTTTACTTTACATTTTTGGAAATAAAAATGTTGAAAATAAAAGGAAGCAAAGAGCAAAGATGAAGTTCAACTTTCCAACAAACTATCCCTCATTTTCAAAATCACCCACAAATCCACATTTTGGGATGAACTGCTCACAAGATAATTTTGACAGTTAATTCAAGGGAATTTGGTTATATTAACAAATTTAATGAAGTCCACTAAATTCTACAGAGGCAATCCACTTCTCTCTCAGTTTACTCCAAGAGAGCCAAAGCTCTGGAGTTTCTGAAGTTGGCCCTTCACTAATCACATCTTAATTGTTGTTGATTAGCTAATTGATGTAAAATTGAACCCATTTTTCATATCTATAGGACTCTTAGTATGCCAATCCATCTCTGTTGGGTAGTTTTTAGACAAGGAACATAAAATCCCACTGAAAGAAGGGGAAAGGCCCTACTACAGGGTTACACAGAGATCATTTTATCTGTCTTTTATTCAAAATATATGTTTTACTATACATATATTTAATATATTTACAGATACTAATATGTAATATTAATTTACATAATTACATGTGTTAATATGTGATATATGTTAATATATTAAATATATTCACAGTTGTCAAGTTTATTCATCTTTTAGTTATGCTCAATTTTTGTCTTCTTTAATATGATGACCAAATCCCATATAATTGAAACAATTTTAATTCCAACATCATCCATTAAGTTTTAAATAATTTGTTTGATGTTAGGATATTCAACTCAAATTATTTAGATGATTATCTGTTTCAAGCATTGTCAGATAATACTAATCTTCGGCTCCTGAATCCCCCTGGACAATGATTTATAGAACAATATAATTCTACAAAAATTGTACCACTGGGGACTAAAATTGTTTAGAAATATGAATCTGGAGAATTTCCAAAGAAAGATTCTGCTGCTTCAACAGTGCATCTTATTCTGTCACTGACAAAAGAAAATATCCCCCTTAAAGACACAACACACGGAGTTCCAGTACTCTGACTCTTGTACACTTACAAGACAATGAACATTTCATAAAATTATTCCTGCCACCTTCCACATCCATAATATACTAAATACAAAAACACTCTGTGTTGTTCATCAATGGCCCATAAGCATCATTTCATTTTTCTTTGCATAACCACATTATTCCCTCAACCCATAAATCTGTGTGTGGTGATTACAATTCTTGCCCATCAATCCAAATTCCTTTTTCCCATATTCACTATTTATTGAATGGATCAAGGGAACGATCCTTCAAATGAAAATGGGATCAGCTAGTCACAATTAGGTCATTAATACATCAGTAAAGTTACTGTTCTTCAAAACAATGAGAAAATAAATCTTTAAAGAGATTTACATTAATGTAGACCTGTTAATGAGCAACTGTGGTGTAATTTTTCAAAACCTGTGTGACTTTGTCACTTAATAAAATTTACATAATATTTTAAGGTCTACATTTTTATAATTATCATAGAAATCATTTATGGTAGTAAATGTCTTTTTGACTATTGACAGCTTCTAAGACTTTTCTCTCAGTTTAAATAAAAAGATTAACAAGTTTTTAAAGGAAATAAAGTAGTTATTATAATATATCAAATAGAGTATTATTTATAATTAGGATACCATCAAATTCATTACTGAAACATTAATCTGATCCAAACATCTTCTTTACAGATTACATAGGAACATTTATTAATAAAATAGCTAAACAAAATGTGATCTGAAAATCATACCTTTCAACAAATCATTGTTTTTGTTGAACTAAAATTACATAGAGGGGTGCCTGGGTGGCTCAGTGGGTTAAAGCCTCTGCCTTCAGCTCAGGTCATGATCCCAGGTACCTAGGATCGAGTCCCGCACAGGGCTCTCTGCTCGGCAGGGAGCCTGCTTCTCCCTATCTCTCTGCCTGTCTCTCTGCCTACTTGTGATCTCTGTCTGTCAAATAAATTTTAAAAAAATAATAAAATAAAATTACATAGAAATATAATTTTTAAAAAGATTTATTTACTTTTAGAGAGAGATAGAGAGAGAAGGGGCAAGCATGAAGAGGGGTAGGGGTAGAGAGAGATGGAAAAGGAGAGAGAATCTCCAGCAGCATCCCCACTGAGTGTGAAGCCCAGGGAGATCATGATCTGAACCAAAACCAAGAGTCAGATGCTTAACAAACTGAGTCACCCAGGTGCCCCTAGAAATATAATTTTATGGTCAAGTCTCCACAAGCAGAGATTTTGCAAACCTATTAGAGTATTTTATCCATTGGGTCACAAACACAAGTTGTAGTGATCTTATCATCTACCATAGATTTAGAATTGGTCCATTTCAGGAGATTACCAGAATGAAGTTTTTCTCAATATAAAAATTAAAGACACTAGGTAGAGCAAATTTTGGATCAGTATGCATAACAAATAGTACTGATATATATAACAAGCTAGACTACTGTGTTGTGCATCTCTGCTCTGTTATGGTTTTCAAAGTGGCATGTGTCTGAGATGATGTAATACCAGGCATGATGAATATCAAGTTTAATTTGTGATTCTATGCATCAACCTGTGGAGGGCGAATACTGGTTAATAAAACTTTTATATGGCACATAGTTTAAAAAAAGGAAAAGATCAAGAAACTATATAGGTAGAAGTGTTTAATATACAGAATTTCTTGATATAAAAACAGTTTATATAGCATTTATCACTAAAACAGTATAAATTGGTAATTAGTGAAATTTATGTAAACCACACTTGTTTGCTTTAAAATGTGTTAATATTTTTTAAAAATTACTTATGATTTTTTTTACCTTTTTTCAAAAGATTTTATTTATTCATGAGAGAGAGATACAGAGACAGAGACAGGGAAAGAGAGAAAGCACAAGCAGGGGGAGAGGCAGAGGGAGAGGAAGAAGCAGACTCCCTCTTGAGCTGGGAGCCCGGCATGGGGCTTCATTCCATGACCTAGAGATCATGACCTGAGCAGAAGGCAGATGCTTAACTGAGTCACCCAGGTGGCCCTATTTTTTATTACCTGAGTGGAAGGCAGATGCTTAACCCACTGACTCACCCAGGTACCCCTATTTTTTATTAATTTTGATTGGCCAACTACTACTATCAGTCTGAATCAGCTAGTTTATATATATATACATATATATATACTAGCACATACACATATACACATATATATATATTTATATGTATGTATCTACATATGTATACACATGTATTTTACTACATAATAAAAAAGGCATTGAAGTAAATAGGTAACTGGAATGTCAGTAACCTATATTCCATAATTATAGGTAAGATACTGACCTCCAGAAACTTCTGATATTGAAGGTATTGTCATGTGATTGTTTAGCATGTGGTTTTGGATTTTAGATGATGTGTTGGTTGATTTTATGGTCAACCTGGCTAGGAAATGGTGCTCAATGATGCTTGATCAAATGCTATCTAGATGATGCTGTGAAGGCATTTTGTAAACGTAATTTATATTTAACTTTAATATAGGAGATTACTTGCAAAAATGTGGGTGGACCTCACTCATCTAATCAGTCTAAGACCTTAAAAGCAAAAACTGAAGTTTCTCAGAGAAGGAATTCTACCTCAAAACTATAAGGTAAACATCTTTCCTGAGTTTTCACCAGATGTCCTAACTTATAGATTTAGGATTAAAGAATGCAAGGTCAAATCTTATCTGAGTTTCCAGCCAGTTGCCCTAAACTGTGAATTTATGACTTGCTGCAATCACACAAGACAACCTCCTAAAATCTCTTTCTCTCTCCACATATATTTTGTATTTATAATAATATGTATCATAGAGATAATAGATAATATTATAATATCCATCAACACTTTCTATTCATAATTTTATTGACAACCTTGTATGATACAGTGTGTTCTGGCTTACCACTTGCATCTCTATATTCCTGGGACATTTCTGTGACATCTCTGAAACTCTCCTTCCTCATCTTTAAAATGAGTATATATTCTATTTTTATGTTTATTTTACCATGGTAATAACACTTAACATGAGCTCTACCCTCAGTACATTTTTAAGTGTTATCTGTAGGCATGAGGTTGTACAGCAGCTCATGAGAACAAGAACTCTTGCATAACTGAAATTTTATACCTGATGGTTAGGAAATCATTTTCCCTCTCCCCCAGCCCCTAAAAACCACAACTCTATTCTTTGTTTCCACAAATTTGATTAGTTTAGATACCTCATTCATGTAGAATCATGAAGTATTTGTCCTTCTGTATCTGGCTTATTGCACTTAGCATGAGGTCTTCCAAGTTCAAATGCTGTCGCATATGAAAGGATTCCCTTATTTTTTGAGGCTGGGTAATATTCCATCAGTAATATTCCATCATGTGTATATAATAATACGTGGAAGTTTGTAATGAGGGGTAAAGGGTATAAGGAGTAAAACACACCTTAAGAGTGCCTGTCACTGTGGAGGTGCTCCTGAAAAGACAGCTCCATATTTACTAATTGTTTAAGAAATTAAGTTTGAAGAGAAAAACTACAAAAGATAAACTTTGCTGGAGCTGGCTTCTTGTCCTCCTCAAACTACAAACATTATTGAGGTGTTAATCTTCTAATAAAGTGAGCAAAACTTGAACGCAGTCATCTGTAATTATTTAATTTGAATACATTCAAACATGTATTAAAGGCAGACATGAAGAGAGAGAAGATGGAATCTCAGACATGTGGGCATGGCAGACCTGGTCCTTGGAAGGCCCTGCTGAGGCTAGGAGAGAGTGTTTTGTTCCTTCTTTTTTCTTTTAGTAATTTTAGGTTCTTCCCTCTTCCCATTGCTTTTCTCTGCCTCATTCCTCAGTTTTCAATTGTGTCCCACCAGCCTCAGCCATGTCACAGATTTACGATACTTGAGTAGAAGGAACAGTCCCTCTTCAGTGTAGTGGAAATTGTTAATGAGGACAGTGATCATTTGCAGTTCCCTGCACAGCGCCTCACTCTTCATTGAGATTAGTCAAATTGGATTTGTGATGTCCTTTAAACTCCTCAGAGGCTGTTATGTAAATGGCAGGTGATATTTCAGTCCTGTATTGTTCTGATGGCTCTTTTGCCCTGTAGGATCTGTCCTTTCCCAATTTCACCTGCTAAAATATGTTCAGCTCTCTTTATAAATTTTCAGTACTTAAATTGTTACTGCATTAGATGACTCTGAAACCCACACACAGGGGCACCTGGGTGGCTCAGTGGGTTAAGCCTCTGCCTTCGTTCGGCTCAGGTCATGATCTCAGGGTCCTGGGATCCGGCCTGCATCCGGCTCTCTACTCAGCAGGGAGGCTGCTTCCCTTCCTCTCTCTCTGCCTGCCTCTCTGTCTACTTGTGATCTCTGTCAAATAAATAAATAAAATCTTAAAAAAAATAAAAAGAAACCCACACACAAAATGTAAGCACAAGTGCTATAAAAGGATAGACATTTAAAACAAACAGGCAAACCAACAAAAATCTAAAACATCCTGGAGTTTTGGTTAATTATGAGTCCAGGATAATGCACTATAAGAGGGTCAGACCAGCACATGTCACTACCACCACCTATGGTAAGGCAGCAAGTTAAATCGTCATTGGATCTGGGCCAGCTGACTTTGCCACATAATTGTGTGGCATAGATGAGTCTGTTAATCTTAGAGGTCTTCATGTTTTTCATTGGTTAACAGGAGAAATAATTGTTGTAGATGTTTGTGAGGATCACATGGTGTAATATATGTGAATCCACTTTGTTTCTAGATTTACCCAGTACAAAAATACTACTACATAAAAAGTACCAAGGTGTGTTTGTTTTCCATAAGAGCATTTTTTATTTAGAGATCATATCTTCTAAGGCACTTAAAAGGTCCAGGAAGAAGAGTATTTTTTTTAATCTATGTTCAATCTTGGTTATGCATCTTTTGTTTCTTGATTTCTGTCTCTGGTTCTAATTATCAAAGGTATTATCATATGCTTACATACCAGAATCCTTCTCAGTAGGTGCCAGCACCACCATCAGAACTTTTTCAAAATAATTATTGCTTCAGTTCTGAGCTGGTTCAGGTTGCATGCTACTAAATAGAACATCTAAAAGATTACTGAGAGAACAGAGTGCCTGGGTGGCACAGTCTGTTCAACAACTGACTCTTATTTTCTGTTCAGGTTGTGATCTCAGGGCCTTGATCTAAGGGTCATGAGATCAAGCTACTGTAGGGCTCTGTGTTCAGTATAGAGTCAGCTCAAGATTCTCTCTCTTTTTCCCTGTGACCCTCCACCCCACTCTGCCCCTACTGCCTGTGATCTCTCTCTCTCTCTCTCTCTGAAGAAAAAAAAAAAAAAAGAAAGAAAGAAAGAAAGAAAAAAAGAAAGGAGAAAAGATTACTGAGTGGAAATCATTTGCCTCCTAGTTATTTTACAGGCATTTTCACTAGGAAATTTGATCAAAAGGCAAATATTGAAATTGACTTTTTAAGAATTTTTTTCATCCAATAGTTTCATAGACTATAAGAGGGTTCTCTTAAAACTTTTAAATATGTCCCTATCTGTCTTTATAAAAATCAGACCCAAAACAAGGGCTTCTGAGACTGTTTCTGAAAACCTGTCAAAATAATAAAAGACATGAGAGCATTAAAAATACATTGGAGTAAAAATATCTCTGAAATGAGGATGTCATTTCTTCTCTAATCATCTATTGCCATTAAATTGGAACATTGGTTGAATTTCAGATAAAATAAGAGGTCTCTTAAATTTAACTGTCATATTATGTTACCCTATGTGATTTTATGAGATGTTGTGTTAGCAAAGAATGGGAAAGCACTGAATATAATTCAGAGTACTATAAACTAGATAACGTGATCTGACAACTCAAATTTAAAAGGGATAGTACTTACAGTAGTTTCATATCTGACATCGCCATCAAATTGTACATCTAACAAAGAGGTTTAGTATAAAAATTGACAACAATACATTGCCAGAAAATGTGTAGATCAAATTTCAGGAAAGATTCAAATTCTGTTGAGTAGTTTTAAGATACTTCTTTGTTTCTGAAAAATAACTCCTTTGTTTAAATATTACAATGTAAAATTAAGCAAGGAAACAAAAAAACCAGTTCGATTTCAACAGTATTGTTACTAAACAATTTGAAACCAAATCCTTATTACTCTTACACAGTATTTCTTAGTGAAAAGAGATAAGATCTCTAGCTTTGAATGGTATTTTACAATGCAAAAACCATCTCTAAATGAAGACCCTTTTTAAGGCTGCGATATTTTATTCAAATCATCAATATTCTGGGCATGGCTTACTTTATGGAGAAGATTCATTCTTTGCTGAAACATAATTGCATTATCAGATATTAAGAAGAAACCATAAACCACAAAATGGAAATCATCCCTCCGATGGTCATTTTATACTCGGAAGAGGATTTTATTTTAATGTTTTTGTTGTCAACCAAAGAGCAGCATGCTAAGATGGGAAACCCAAATTTCAACATCAATGTAACCTGAATAAAATTTAAATATATGAACACTAAATTGAATAATCAATAACAGATTTTCAGTCAGATAACTATTCCTTTGGCAGTAAATGGCATATAGGCAAACCCATCTCAGCAAACTCCATCTTCATTAGTGTCACAGCTTTGCAGGGTCTTTTAGAAGCAAGAAGATATTTTCATGTTATCAAATGCTCTATTGTTTTTCAGTCTCCATCAAAAATTTGCAATGACACTACCACTTTCTATTCATTGCCTATTCAGATTTGTAAATGGAATTTATTGAAGCAATGTCATTTTACAGATTAAATTAATGTTATTATAAAGTGCTTTAAAACTCAAAGATATTTATGAGTCATGCTGAGAAAGGATCTGTACTCAGTTATAATGATTAATACTAAGTCCCCCAAGTTTTCACAGATGAAATCACCACCATGTGCATATTTTGAGGGCAAAACAGATAACTATAATTCTAAAGGAAGAATGGAAGAAGCACTGGGCCACTACAGCATCCGTTGGGTTAGCATGTTATTGGTGGATTGAGTGAAATTTTGCTTTCAGGGTTAGTTAATTTGTACATAGGCAAATTTGAAAGTGTAGGCAAACTGAGTGTATGAGTATTTGAACATATATATCTGTGGAAGATCATTATAATAATATTTCCTAACCAATTCCATCCCTTGCAATATGACATTACTGGTTGCTGTTCCCACCATCAATAGGTGGAATCTCTTTGTCTACTACCCAGTGTATGGGCTGGACATGGAGCCTGCTTAGGTAGATAGAATGTGGGTCCTGTAGTCTTCATCTAAATGGTTGAGTATGCATGAGCCCAGATTAGAAGAGCTGAAGAGTCACCTGGACGATCTATATGATTATAAGAAGTCATAAGTCTGTGTTTATTATCTTTTTTAATCTCTGTTGTTTAAGCCACTAAATTTTAGATACATTTATAAATGAACTAAACAATATAAAAATTAAGGTGAGAATTGAAAGATAATTAGATATTACATCAAACTCCCACAGGCATTCTGTTTCCGTTATTTATATGGGAAGTATAGTACTCATAATTCAGGCACTCATAACAGCTTGGAATCTATCTTCTGCTAGCAATGGGGGCCAGAGAAACAAATAAAAAGTCTCTAAAATATAAGCCGTTATATGCATTGGAGTAAAACCTGATTAACTGGAAGTTCCAATGAAACTGTAAGGAGAAAAATGACAACAAAGTAAGCTAATATTAAGGATTTGTTTGACTTCGCAAGTAATTCAGAATTATGTTTAAGAATAATTGGTCTCAAATATGAGGAGTTTTAAATTCACTGCCCTGATTTCCACTATAGAGAATCTGATTCAATTATACTGTGTAAGGTCTGAGTATCAGGATCTTTACTCAAGTAAAGAATATAGTCAGTCTAGGGGTGCCTGGCCAGCTCAAGTGGAAGAACATGTGATTCTTGATCTTGGTGTTGTGAGTTCAAGCCCCAAACTGGGTGCAGAGATTATTTAAAAGTAAAATCTAAAAAAAAAAAAAAAAAAAAAAAAAGAGATCGCAGTCTAAATTTCTAACCTGTATGTGTTATGTGTTTGTAGAAATTATATATAAAAATAGAGAGAAAAGGAAAAATTACACACACACAGAGAAAGGATAAAAAAGGATTTACTTATATACATATATAGGAAAATTTATATATGTAAATTATATATAAAGAAATTACATATATTATTTATATAATATGTAGTTATCATTAGTTCTATATCTATTATATAAAGAATTGGTAGTAATAGTGACATTGTACTATTACTAGATCCAAAAACTGAAATAATCTTGTTCATATTATTTTGTAAAAAAGATGCACTATTAATTTTTTTTAGAAATATTCTCAACAGCACAAAAAGAGCTTGAGAAATTTTGGGAATGTCTCTGGCTAGAGACTGAGCAACAAACTGTTATCTGTATTATTCTATTAGAATCACTGTTAAACTTACAGGTTTACTAAGTTAATTTCTGAAGTGATTTACATGATAGGTTTTTTAAATTATGATTAAGATTCTTCAAATTTACATAGTACTATTATTCCAAATAATCCAATTATAATCCCTACAATATCTCAGTAAGCCAAATACTTATCAATTTTAATAATGATCACATAAGTAGAAAAATTGCCATCCTATTAATAAATGTCACTGTAGTATAAATATTCCATCCTTTGATGTTTTTACCTAATTGCGTTTTACTTACAAGCTATATAAATCCCAGGGTAATTTCCAAGACAGTGTTCTCTCACAGTATTAGGCCTTTTTGCTAGGTTCAATGAAAGGTTGCACTAAGTAGGTAAAACTGAGTGTATTCAGACTAATTTAAATATCTGTATATAAAGTATACAAAGTACATGCATAATAACTCCTCTTTATTTTATATTTAATTTTTTACTTGAACTTTGTATAAAATTAATTCAAATGATAGAATTCTCTCATGCTATTCTTTAAATGTTCAAAATTAACTTTCACCGTGAAGATATTACACTTTACTTTTCCTCACTTGAAAATCTTCACTTTTCAGATCATCCCCAAAAGAAGTGGTCAATAAATGCAAATCAACATAACCAGGTATTCCACATTAGAAAATGCTCTTCTCCCCCTATTGATTTTCACTGCAAAATTTGGTAAGCGTTGCATGCATTTCCTTGTTGTTTTTATATCTACTATGATGAAAACCATCCATTACCTTTTTTTTTGGTATACTTAATATAGCAAATATTAAAATGAACAAGATGATTGATGAAATTTTGAAATTTATCAGGATGTTTTCCCAAAAGCCATACATGGCTCTCAAAATTATAGCTCTGTTGCTCAAATACAGTTGAACAGAACAGTTTTGATGTACTATTTCCATGGTAATATATTTTGGAATTCTGATGATGTCTTCTCCATAGAAAGTCTTTTTGTCACTAAGTAGCAGAGATTGTGGCAGGCAAACTGTATTTTATGACAAGACAGAGGGGCCTTTATTCCAATTACCTGAGTGAACTGGGACAACCTCTTCAGGTAACCAAATACTGTCCTCTGTCAAAAAGGCAGAAAAGTCTTCCTCAATTTCTTTCATGAGTACTTTATAGTTCTCTGAGTATAGATACTTTGCCTCTTTCGTTAGGTTTATTCCTAGGTATCTTATGGTTTTGGGTGTAATTGTAAATGGGATTGACTCCTTAATTTCTCTTTCTTCTGTCTTGTTGTTGGTATAAAGAAATGCAACTGATTTCTGTGCATTGATTTTATATCCTGACACTTTACTGAATTCCTGTACAAGCTCTAGCAGTTTTGGAGTGGAGCCTTTTGGGTTTTCCACATATAGTATCATATCATCTGCAAAGAGCGATAGTTTGACTTCTTCTTTGCCGATATACGATGGAATACTATGCAGCCATCAAAAGAAATGAAATCTTACCATTTGCGACGACATGGATGGAACTAGAGCGTATTATGCTTAGCGAAATAAGTCAACTGGAGAAAGACACCTACCACATGATCTCCCTGATATGAGGAAGTGGAGATGCAACGGGGGTGGGAGTTAAGGTGGTAGGAAAAGTAAAAATGAAAGAAGATGGGATCGGGAGGGAGAAAAACCAAAAGAGACTCTTAATGTCATAAAACAAACTGAGGGGGGTGGGGGGAAGAGGGGTTGGGTGAGGGTGGTGGGGTTACATCATATGTTTAAATAAAGCTTAAATAAAGTAAAAAAAAAGGCAGAAAAGTAAAAAAGAGAATTACAGAACAATATCCTTGATGAACACAGATGGAAAAATGCTCACCAAAATACTAGCCAATAGGAACCAACAGTATATTAAAAGGATTGTTCACCACGACCAAGTGGGATTTATTCCAGGGCTGCAAGGTTGGTTCAACATCCACAAATCAATCAATGTGATACAATACATCAATAAAAGAAAGAACAAGAACCATACCATTCTCCCAATAGTTGCTGAAAAAGCATTTAACAAAGTACAACATCCCTTCCTGATCAAAACTCTTCAAAGTGCAGGGATAGAGGGCACATACCTCAATATTATCAAAGCTATCTATGAAAAACCCACTGCAAATATTATTCTCAATGAAGAAAAACTGAGAGCTTTTCTGCTAAGGTCAGGAACACGGCAGGGATGTCCATTATCACCACTGCTATTCAACATAGTACTAGAAGTTCTAGCCTCAGCAATCAGACAACAAAAAGTAATTAAAGGCATCCAAATCAGCCAAGAAGAAGTCAAACTATCACTCTTTGCAGATGATATGATACTATATGTGGAACACCCAAAAGACTCCACTCCATATTTGCTAGAACTTGTACAGGAATTCAGTAAAGTGTCAGGATATAAAATCAATGCACAGAAATCAGTGCATTTCTTTACACCAATAGCAAGACAGAAGAAAGAGAAATTAAGGAGTCAATCCCATTTACAATTGCACCCAAAACCAAAAGATACCTGTGAATAAACCTAACCAAAGAGGCAAAGAATCTATACTCAGAAAACTATAAGGTACTCATGAGAGAAACTGAGGAAGACACAAAGAAATAGAAAAATTTTCCATGCTCACGGATTGGAAGAACAAATATTGTGAAAATGTCTACGCTACCTAAAGCAATCTACACATTTAATGCAATCCCTATCAAAATCCCATCCATTTTTTTCCAAAGAAATGGAACAAATAATCCTAAAATTTATATGGAACCAGAAAAGACCTTGAATAGCAGAAGGAATATTGAAAAAGAAAGCCAAAGTTAGTGGCATCACAATTCTGGACTTCAAGCTCTATAACAAGGCTGTCATCATTAAGACAGTATGGTACTGGCACAAAAACTGACACATAGATCAATGGAACAGAATAGGGAGCTCAGAAATAGACCCTCAGCTCTATGGTCAACTAATCTTTGACAAAGCAGGAAAGAATGTCCAATGGAAAAAAGACAGCCTCTTCAACAAACAGTGTTGGGAAAATTGGACAGCCACATGCGGAAAAATGGAATTGGACCATTTCCTTACACCACACATGAAAATAGACTGAAAATGGATGAAGGACCTCAATATGAGAAAGGAATCCATCAAAAACCTTGAAGAGAACACAGGCAGCAACCTCTTTGATCTGAGCCACAGCAACTTCTTCCTAGGAACAACGCCAAAGGCAAGTGAAACAAGGGCAAAAATGAACTATTGGGACTTCATCAAGATCAAAAGCTTTTGCACAGCAAAGAAAACAGTTAACAAAACCAAAATACAAGTGACAGAATGGGAGAAGATATTTGAAAATGACATAACAGATAAAGGGCTAGTATCCAAAATCTATAAAGAGCTTAGCAAACTCAACACCCAAAGAAAAAATAACCAAATCAAGAAATGGGCAGAGGACATGAACAGATATTTCTGCAAAGAAGACATCCAGATGGCCAACAGACACGAGAAAAAGTGCTCCACATCACTGGGCATCAGGGAAATACAAATCAAAACCACAATGAGATACCACCTCACACCAGTCAGAATGGCTAAAATGAACAAGTCAGGAAATGACAGATGCTGGCGAGGATGTGGAGAAAGGGGAACCCTCCTACACTGTTGGTGGGAATGCAAGCTTGTGCAACCACTCTGGAAAACAGCATGGAGGTTCCTCAAAAAATTGAAAATAAAGCTAACTTACGACCCAGCAATTTCACTACTGGGTATTAACCCTAAAGATACAAACGTAGTGATCCGAAGGGGCACGCGTACCCAAATGTTTATAGCAGCAATGTCCACAATAGCCAAACTATGGAAAGAACCTAGATTTCCATCGATGGATGAATGGATAAAGAAGATAAAGAAGATATATACACACACATATATATGTGTGTGTGTGTATATATATATATATATATATATATATATATACATACATACAATGGAACACTATGCAACCATCAAAAGAAATGAAATCTTGCCATTTGCAACAACGTGGATGGATCTAGAGGGTATTATGCTTAGCGAAATAAGTCAATCAGAGAAAGACTATCATATATTCTCCCTGATATGAGGAAGTGGAGATGCAACTGGGGGGGGGCAGTAAGGGGTGTGTGAAAAGAATAAATGAAACAAGATGGGATCGGGAGGGAGAAAAACCAAAGAGACTCTTAAGTCACAAAACAAACTGAGGGGGGCTGAGGGGAGGGGTGTAGGGAGAGGGTGGTGGGGTTATGGACATTGGGGAGAATATGTATCTTGGTGAGTGCTATGAAGTGTGTAAACCTGGAGATTCACAGACCTGTATCCCTGGGGCCAATAATACATTATATGTTTATAAAAAATTTTAAAAAAATTTAAAAAGCTATAACATTGTTATAATGATAATAAAACTAGGAACAACACATACATTATATTTTATCTTTTATAATAATAATAATAGTAAATGCACATATATATATACATATTAAATGTCAGGCAAGGTCACCTAATGCTTTTACTCATTAAGTCATTTAATCCTCACAATAACCCTTATTTGGCACATTGGCAGAGAAAAACCAAAATGAGGTACAAAGAAATTAATAACTGTCTAGATCGCACAGCTAAAATCTACAGTGTGTCTCAGAGCTGGGATTTAAACACAGGAAGTCTAGCTCCCAGACTTGCTTTATAACACTACATGAATCTGCTTCTTACATAGCATAATTACCACAATACTACTGCAATTCAGCTTCTATTCAGGTAATGCACCTTGGTACTTGGGAGAGATTTTTACACATACTTATTATTCCATCCAGTAGAGTAAATTGTCAGAATATAGTGTTCCTTTGTGAAATCTGTTTGTATTATAAAAATATCACTTAAGCTTAACACTGGGATTTTGATATTACTTTAACTTAGAAAATGGCAATATTAAGTATTATTTCTTAAACATGGAAAGTATAGAACTATTTCTACATCTAGAAAATATTTCTGAATATTTTATATAAAATAGCATCCTTTGGGGCACCTCGGTGGCTCAGTGGGTTAAAGCCTCTGCCTTTGGCTCAAATCATGATCTCAGGGTCCTGGGATCGAGCCCCACATCAGGCTCTCTGATCAGCAGGGATCCTGTTTCCTTTCCTCTCTCTCTGCCTGCCTCTCTGCCTACTTGTGATCCCTGTCTGTCAAGTGAATAAATAAAAAATCTTTAAAAAAATAAAATAAAATAGCATCCTTTAATAATGTTCATGTATATACTCTTCTAATTACACCAGGAGTTTCATATGAGAGTAAATTGCATGTTTGTTGCATTAGTCAGTTCTTTCCCACATGTTGACCACTCAACACTGCCATAAACATAAACATGAATAGATAATTGCCTTAAATAATAGCATCAAGCATATGTGTTGGTAAAAAATAATAATAATAATCAAGTTACTAGGCTTCAGATACAGAGGATATTCTAGTAGTTGAAATAACTGATGGTAATGTGGCAAAGAAAGCTAAGATGGGATTTGGACAGCCTGCTACATGTAAGGTAAGCACAGGAAGAGGAAGGTGCCTTAGTCTAACCATGTGATAGTAAGATCAGCACAGGTGGTTAAAATTACAGTGACCTGAATTTTTCTCACTGCCTTTAAAGTCACTGTGTGGTGTCCTTTTGCTCTTACTTAAAAATAAAAGTTGGGGAGAGGGAGCAACAAAAAAACAAGTCTGTGACTCTTCTAACTGGCTAGGAGGGTGGGAGAAGGCTTTTAGAGAAGAGATTTGCTGTGAGTAGTTATCCAAAACACTGGCTGTGGTGGCTTTGTTTTGCTTCACCTTCCAAATGAGCCCCCAAAAGAGCCATATGGTATATAACATTCTGGGGGGTAAATGGAAGCTTATACCTAACATCTACTGGTTAGAGTTAATTGGTTATATATTTGGAAAGTTAGTGGAAATAAGAATGCTTAGTTATCCTGCAAAATAAACTTTAGAGGAGGCATGTTTGTTTATATTTTTTTATTTTTTTTATTTAAGCTTTTTTATTTAAACATACAATGTAACCCCACCACCCTCTCCCAACTCCTCTCCTCCCCACCCCCCTCAGTTTGTTTTATGACATTAAGAGTCTCTTTTGGTTTGTCTTTCTCCCAATCCCATCTTGTTTCATTTTTTTCTTTTCCTACTATCTTAACCCCCACCCCAAATTGCATCTCCACTTCCTCATATCAGGGAGATCATGTGATAGTTGTCTTTCTCCAGTTGACTTATTTTGCTAAGCATAATACGCTCTAGTTCCATCCATGTCATCACAAATGGTAAGATTTCATTTCTTTGGATGGCTGCATAGTATTCCATTGTATATATATACCACTTCTTCTTTATCCATTCATCTGTTGATGGACATCTAGGTTTTTTCCATAACTTGGCTATTGTGGACATTGCTGCTATAAACATTCGGGTACACGTGCCCCTTCGGATCACTACGTTTGTATCTTTAGGATTAATACCCAGTAGTGAAATTGCTGGGTTGTAAGGTAGCTCTATTTTCAATTTTTTGAGGAACCTCCATGCTGTTTTCCAGAGTGGTTGCACCAGCTTGCATTCCCACCAACAGTGTAGGAGGGTTCCCCGTTCTCCACATCCTCGCCAGCATCTGTCATTTCCTGACTTGTTCATTTTAGCCATTCTGACTGGTGTGAGGTGGTATCTCATTGTGGTTTTGATTTGTATTTCCCTGATGCC
>ML103057.1:9534-54982 GCA_003697995.1 Taxidea taxus jeffersonii
GGAAGGAAGGAAGGAAGGAAGGAAGGAAGGAAGGAAGGAAGGAAGGAAGGAGAGAGAAAGAAAGGAGAGGATGGAAGGAAGGAAGGAAGGAAATAGAGTAATGGGAGCAGTTCCTGCCTTTAATGAGCTGGAGGGGTCACAGTGAGAGAGGGAAAACAAGATTTAGAAAAAGGGATGCCTGGTAGGGGGAGGCATGATGAAGATACATTGTGGTGGCTTTGTAATATTGTTTAGAACCGGCTGCCTTTAAATGAATCACTTACAAGACATGGAGGATGGATCTTTAATTCTTGCAGTTTATGGGGATTTGCAAGTAAATGTAACTCACTATTCCCTCAAAATATTTTTGATAGGTAGACTATGCTTGCTATGTAATAGAGATAGCTTTTCAGATTTATGGAGAAACAGAATATATTATTCACTTAATTCACTTGGTGATGCATTTTCCATTGAAAGGTTGAAGACACACGTGTTTTGGAGAAGGAAATACAAATACTAAAGACTAATTTAGAAAATGAGAAAAAGAAGACAGAAAGGTACTAGTAATAATGAAGCATAATTGTTCATTTGTGGCTAATACAACATTTAACCATCTATAAATCTATTACAGATTTAAGAAAGAATCAGAACAGATAAACAAAAACTGGGAAAAGAAGTTCTATATTCTCAGGAATAGGTATGTGGGGATATATATAAATTCTATTTATAAAAATGTGACTAATCCTCTTTTAAAGTGATTGGGAGCCTTGCATTTTTTCCGTGCATATTAATTAATATGGAATGCCAGCATCCACCTCTAACAAGAAATGCAAAATAATTGGCTTAAAATAGAAGGGTTGTCAAAGTCACAAAGAAAAAATAATTGAAGGTTCTATTTCTTTCCCCCAACTCTGTATTTCAGTTTTGAAGGATCAACAGGACAGACGGCCTCTTCTTGGTTTCTGGTTTAATCAGATCTACCTAGTCATCTTCTCTCATGGGGCTATTAAAACAGTTTCCTGTTCATTTGCACATGATAATATTTAACTGGTCTAGATCTTCATAAAATTGTTCTATATACTGGATCCTCTATCCTTTCACAGACAAAACAGCACCAGTTCCTTAAAGATTTTATTTATTTATTTGACAAAGATCACAAGCAGGCAGAGAGAGAGAAGAAGGGAAGCAGGCTCCCTGCCGAGCAGAGAGCCCAATGCGATGCGGGTCTCGATCCCAGGACCCTGGGATCATGACCCGAGCCGAAAGCAGCGGCTTTAACCCACTGAGCCACCCAGGCGCCCCAGCACATATTCCTTAAATTCTCAGATCTGTCCTTCGCTCACATAACCATTTTATCTTCCCTATGTCATCTTTGTCTTTTTAAATGTGGAGTAAATGACTACTGCAAAATTCTGGAAAGGCTAAAAGTAACACCAAGAAGAGAAAATGCCTATTTTCCCCCCTTGTCCTAACATGTTAATTTAAAACATCCATACTCTATTCTGGCCATAATATCTCCCAGATTCTCTTCTCTTTGTCACACGTTGGAAGTTCCGTTGTAAGATTTTCTCCCAGTCAAGGAGCATTCAGGACAGGATGGATTCAGGGTTGGTGTGATGTTAGAGGTCAAGCATGAGACTCACACAGGACGTTGTTTGACGATAATGCCTTGCATTTGCCCAGCAGCCCATAAGCATACACTAGGACCGTGAGTGTGTATGAGAGAGAGGGAGAAAAAAACATAAAATCCTATACGATGCTGCATACATCACCCTAAAGTAATCCCAGGGCGGGACATGGAGAATCCCCGTGCTAGCAGGAGTACCACCAGGTGGTGAGAGAAAGATCTCCTCCTTGTGGTAAAATGTTCTGCTTTGCACTCTTGCTTGTGCTTCAGGTCTGTGCTGGTAATGCTCTGTGCTCTGAAAAACGTGCATCTTAATTCCTGCCCTAACTACCTCATGCAGGTACTCTCAGAGCAGAATACAGACGCAGGTGAGAAACAGGACACTGAAACTGGCTTAAACAGGCACTGAATTTCATTTCCCCAAACATGGATTGTGAACTATCTCTGAATAGTTTCAGAGATAAACTGAGTGGATTCTCTTTCCCTGACTTATTTCTGTGGGGTTCAGTTTTGTTTTTTTTTAAGATTTTATTTATTTATTTGAGAGAAAGAGAGAGAGAGAGGGAGTATGAGTGTGGGTTGGGGGTGTGGGCAGAGAGAGAGAGGGACAAGCAGACCCCCGCCAGGGAGCCGGTAGCGGGATTCCTTGTGGGGTTTGATACACGAAATGAGCCACCCAGGCGCCCCTGTGGGGTTCACTCTGATCCTGAATGTTTACCCTCTATCTGTCCCAAGGGGGTTCATCCCATATTTCAATGACCATTTACAAGAATGTCTCAGTTTTAGTTCGAGTTGATTTGCTGTTCAGCAAGATGCTCTATGTTCATTTCATCGTTTTGGTCTGGGCAGACTTTATGTTGACATCTAAACATTTGGAATAGCAGCAAGTATGATTACCTATTTTCTATGTTTTCTCACTTAATTGACTAATTGGGACGTAATGTGGGGACATATCCCATCGTCTCTCTCACGTGGCTGCATCAGCAAACACTCACTCAAGGTGATATACAGCAGAGACAGTGTGTAATCCTGCGCACTGCGTCATGGTGTGGGACAGATATTAACTGTACAGTTGCAGATTTGTTTATTATTTATTTCAAAGAAATAATTTTTCCTTTGTTGAATTTCGCTCATGTATTTGTTTTCTTTTCATTAGTTTCTGTTCTTATCTTCATTGTTTTCTTCCTTCTACTTCCATTGAGTATGATGTTATCCTTCCTAAAAAGAAAGCTGAGATCATTGGTTTTTAGATTTTTTTCTTCTACTACATACATTTCAGCCTATATATTGTCCTCTAAGCCCTGCTTCAGTTGCATCCTGCAAATCGCAACATGTTACATACTATCGTTCAGTATAAAACATTTTCTAAATTCTATTTTATTTTCTCTTCGGTCCGTGGGTTATTTAGAAGTGATATGTTTTATTTCCGGGTAGTTGAAGATTGTCTAGTTGTATTTCTAGATTAATTCTACTGGGCTCAGAGAACCTATTCTGAGTTATTTCAATCTGTTAAAATTTTTGATACTGGTTTTATGCTTAGCATATTGTTGATTTTGAAAAAATGATTCATGTACACTTAGAAAGAAGAGTAGGTCTATCACTGGGTGCAGTGTTTTATATATTTCAATTAGGTCAAGTTTATCCATTGTGTTTTTTTATATCTTTTATGTACTTAAATTTTTGCTACAGTTCCAACTATTAAGACAGGAGTATTAAGTTTTCCACTGTGCTTATCGATTTATCTATTTCTTTTTCAGTTCTGTCAATTTTTGCTTTAAATATTTTATGGCTACGTTGCTGGATACCTACAAATTTAAATCCTGGTATCTTCCTATGAAGCTATCATGTGTATGTATCATTATGAGCCATCCCTCTCTATCTGTAAAATGCTTCCTGCTTAATGTCTACTTCTGGTGTTAATATAGCTGTATCACTCTTCATTGATTCAGACTGCATGGTGCTTTTTCCCCAGCTTTTTTCTTTCAACCTATCTTGTTTTTTTATTTGAATGGTCTCTTGTAAGAAGCATAGAGTTGGATTTTTCATCTGACCTGCCTGTCTTATTTATTTTATTGCCCTATTTGATTTACTTTTAGTGACATTACTGGTATCCTTGGGTTTGTATCTACCACATAACACTTGTTTTTTTCTATTTAGCCAACCTGTTTCTTCTTCTCTCCTTTTGCACCTTTTTTTGGACTAATCAACGTATTTTTATTCCATATTTTCTTCTACTGACTTGTCAGTTATTCATTCTTTTCTCTTTTTGAAATTTTAACCCACATTTTTTGCTTACCACAGTCTTCTACAAATTTCTATTTACTACTTCCCCAAGAATTCTAGTACCTTAGGGTCATTATGTTGTACACCTGAAACCAACAGGATAGCACAAATCAATTATATTTCAATGAAAAAGAAAAAAAGAAAGAATTCCAGAACCTTAGAATGTTAACTCTATTTAACCTCCTTCCACATTTTCAGTTTGATTCCATATAAGTGTTTAACACCATGGAACAGTACAATTACTGTTAGGTGTAGTCAGTATCCAATTCCATTAACATTTTTACTCTTTGAGCTTTTTATTTCTTCCTGCTTTCAATGTGTTTCCATCTGGGATCATCTTCCTCCTGTCCCAATAGCTCTCTTTAGTTTTTCTTTTCCTTTTTTTTTTTTTTTTAAGATTTATTTATTTATTTATTTGACAGAGAGAGATCACAAGTAGGTGGAGAGGCAGGCAGAGAGAGAGGAGGAAGCAGGCTCCCTGCCGAGCAGAGAGCCTGAAGCGGGGCTCGAGCCCAGAACCCTGGGATCATGACCTGAGCCAAAGGCAGAGGCTTTAACCCACTGAGCCACCCAGGCGCTCCTAGTTTTTGTTTTCGTATAGATTTGCCGGCAACTAATTCTGTCAGCTTTCCTTCATGGGAAAATGTCTTTATTTTACCTTCATGATTGAAGAATAACTTCTCTGAGTGTAAAATTCTGTGCTGGTAGTTTTTTCCCTCAGCCTGTTCATGATGCCAGTGCATCGAGTACTGGCCTCCACCAGGCATGCTGAGACTTACCAACTATCAGGTCTCTCCTCTAGGATTCTAATTATACGTAAGTTGTGCCTTTTGACTCCAACCCACATATTTCTTACACTCCTATCTGGTTTCCTACTCTTTTCTCTCTAGGCTTCACTTTGACTATTTGTATTTTTTATTGATCTGCCTTTGAGATGAATAATCCTGTCTGTGCTCTGCTGAATCCATCCTACTATTCAGCCCATGTAGTGACTTCTTAATATCTTATATGATGGTTTCAGTTCTAAGATGACTAGTCATTTTTTTCAGTAGATTCCGATTCTGTGCTGAAATTCACCATCTTTTTATCTATTTTACCAATCTTTTGCTCTGTTTTCTTCATCATAGTGATATTAAAGTCATCATTGCTCTGCCTTTTTCTTTCTTCTTTATTCATAAGTTTCCATTTTTTAAAGCACACATAGTAAATTATTTTATAACAACTTTATTGGCTTGTGGTTTATGTACCACCCTTTTAAAGGATGGTTTTTAGCGTATTCACAGAGTTGGACAACAATTACCACGCCCTATTTCAGAACATGTCATCAACCCATAAAGGAACTCCATATCCACTGGCAGCCACAACCATGGCCATCACTGCCAGCCACTAGCAATTAATCTACTTTCTGTCTCTATGACTTTGCCTGTTCTGGACGTTTCATATGCACGGAATCATACGCTATGTGACCTTTTGTGACTGGCTTATTTCACTTGGCATAATGTTCTCAAGTTCATCTGTTCATTGCTTTTGGTTGACAAATCATACTCCATTGCGGGGGTATACTACATTTCGTTTACCCATTCTTCCATGTATAGACATTTTAATTATTTGCACTTTTTGGTTACTGTATGCAATGCTGCTATTAACAGTCATGTACAGGTTTTGGTGTGAAACATATGTTTTCAATTCTCTTAGGTATATACTGGAAGAAATTGCTAGGTCATATGATAATTCTATGTTTAACATTTTGAGAAACTGCCAAACTGTTTTCCAAAGTGGCCGCACCATTTGACAATTACACAAGCAGTGGATGAGGGCTTCCATTTTTCTGTGTTCTATCCAACACTTGTTATTGTCTGTCTTTCTGGTTGTAGTCAGGCTGGCAGTTATGCAGTGATGCCTCATTGTGACTTCAGTCCCTGAGACACACCCGCTCTCTTCTCAGACACTCCATATGACAGAACACTGGGATTTTTTTTTGTTCCTTCCTAGTGGCTACCCAAAGGTTGTCCAGCATACTCTTGACTTTGTCTTCAGAATATGCTTTTCTGAGAGTGAATTTCCTACTTTTTTTTTTAAAGACTTTATTTATTTGATAGACAGGAATCACAAGTAGGCAGAGAGGCAGAGAGAGAGGAGGAAGCAGGCTGTCTGCAGAGCAGAGAGCCCGATGCGGGGCTCGATCCCACGACCCTGGGATCATGACCTGAGCCAAAGGCAGCGGCTTTAACCCTCTGTTCCTACTTTTAACAACATTTGCAATCTGGATAGGCTGAGAATTTCCCAAATTTTTAATAGGCTTGTTGTGTTTCTCTACCTTATAGTCATTATTTTTGATGCTCAATTTCTCCAACTGTAAGTCAATGGGAGCCCTCTCCCTCAAGGTTTATTGCTCAAGATTTACTACTGTGTTCTTTTGATACAGTCTTTGATGACTCCCTTAACAATAAAATGTCCCAGGCTCAACTTGGACATGTATCATCTTAGATCTAGAAACAGCCATTTCTGAAAGATGTCCTGGTTCCTCTTAGGGAGAAATATTTTTAAAGGTACAGTTTGGGGGCACCTGGGTCACTCAGTCAGGTAAACATCTGACTTCAGTTCAGGTCATGGTCTCAGGGTCCTGGGATGGAGCCCCGCATCTGGCTCAGAGCTCAGCAGGGAGTCTGCTTCTCCCTCTCCCTCTTCCTCTGCTCTTCCCCTTGCTCGTTCTCTCTCTGTCTTCCTCTCTCTCTCTCTCTCTCAAGTAGATAAATAAAATCTTGAAAAAAAATTTTAAAAAAAACCCAAAACCACAGTTTGAAAGGGTCCAAGATGCTCATTGATACTGGGTTGTCATTCATTGCTTCTGTGCCTTTTCAGGGCTGGGAAATATGTCATTTTAAAAATGAAAAAAGCAGGGGCGCCTGGCTGGCTCAGTCAGTAGAGCATGTGACTCTTGATCTCAAGGTTGTGCGTTCAAGCCCCACGCTGAGTGTAGGGCTTGCTTAAAAATAAAGCCTTTAAAAAATAACTAAAAATGAAAGAAGTAACAAATTCATATTAATGTTTCACATTTTTTACTTGTATCCCTTTCACAATGAAAACTGTAGTTCCTAACCACATGAACATTATATTAATTTGCTTTATCTTATGATCTCTATAATTTTAATTTCACCATTTCTTTTATTGTAGCTTTCATGTCCTTAAAGATGAGATGTTTACCAGGCACACGTTGTTCCGTCAGTTTGCCGTGCTTGCTGACACGTCCTTCAATTATATTGTAAGTACCTGTAAGGTTTCGATATTGTTTGTCTCTTTTTTATTTGTACATGTCTTTTTGTTCTTATTTAACGTTTATTGAGCCCCTGTCTGGAGATAGTATGGGACAGTCATCCTGCTAGATACTAAAGACATGGGTCTGGGCACCTGAACCCAAAGAGCTCAGTCTGGTACGAGATAGAGATGCATAAACAAATCTTTTCCGTGCAATGTGGTTGGGCTATAATAGGGGCAAAGTGAAAATTTCAGAGGCGGGGTGACACTAGCTGGGACGTTTGTCAGTCTGATCACTGGTGGTCATGGATGGAATAAAAAGGAAATATCAAAGTTCAAGATCCAAGTGTCCAGTCACTTCCCAAGGGGAAAAAGGAGGCAAAAGCATCTTTCCCTAGTACCAAGCCATTCATTTTCATACTAGAAGTCACTTGTAGAGAAAGCCCAATTTTAAAATAGACTATTTTTTTTTTAACCTGTTTACTTAATGTTTCTATTTGGGAGCTGTGATTGTAAAGATAAATGAGATCCAGTGGAGAAATATATCCAGGAAATTTCAAATACTAAGAAAAATCACGTGCTATACATGCTATTGAGTTCCTGTCACGATGCCAAGTATTATGGGACAAGGTTTGCGGAAAAAGAGTGCACGAAATACGAAATACAGCCTCTTGCTTTAGGAAGCTTCCAATCTAAAATTACTCTTAAAATTTTTTTCAACATTTCTTACTTTGACTTAATTTTCTAAATTTTAAGTTGCCGCAGGAGATGAAAGAACTTAAGAATGTTAGCACAATAGCATTAAATTATTTCTGATTTTTAACGAAGTTACCTGGTAATCTGAACCTTGCTGAATGAACTTTTAATACTTGACTCCCCTGAAATGTCCCCAGACTGGTTTCCATAGATAAGACTATCTAGTGTCTTTTTTCTCCTTTTGGTTTTTCCTCTTCGGACTGAAGGTTACAGTTTCAATTGGAGTAATCCTCATTTCCGATATTTAATCAGCTGGGCAAATAAAATATTGTTAGACCCATGAGAATGTTGTGCTAACTCAAAAATCAGGCTTTTTAAAGGATTACCTGGTAAAACTGTCTGGTCCTGAGGTGAATTGGCCAGGTTTAATGAAACAGACTTCTAAAATCTCAAAATTTACCCCAGTGCAGGTACATTAATAGATCTAGTCCTTGTCTTGAGAAAAATGTCTGCCTCGCCCTTGCTCTGTCTTCCCGTGGAGGAGGCCCAGTGCTCCATCCGGCCGAGATTACATCCATGGGCCATTACTTCTGTGGGATTCCAGGCTCATGACCCTGATCGAAATGGCCACAAGTATATAGGCACTCGAGACCCTTGTCAGACTGGATAGCAAATATTGAAGAAAACTAGACGGGAGTGGATGTTGGAGAGGAGGGAAAGGGAGAGTGATGAGTGAGTGAGTTTTAGGTAACTAAGTTTTGCTTGGTTCCCTACGCCACTCCACAAATATTTACTGAGTGTAAACATTCACCAAGCATCATGCGTGTGAGATAGTGCCTGTGACAACGAGGGCTCCTTCCTTTACAGACTATAAATTTCTTGAGAGCACGGACTGGTCTGTCTTGTCAGTTGTTTTACCCGCAGAGATTAGAATAGAGCCTGAATTGCAGAGGAGAAGACATAGATATTAATCAGGAAACATCACAAAATTTAAAGGAATAAATGCTATGAAAGAAAAAGGTCAGTATTTTCTCACTACTGAGGTATGTATATATGGGAATGTTCACAAATTATCAAGTGCATCTTCTGAAGTGTTTTGCCCTGTGCATCCATCACCCAGATGAAAGGGTAGAACATTTCTATCCTCCCTGAAATTTCCTGGTGTCCCTTTCCAGAAAATACCTTAGTCACATCCTCATGCTGGACAAATACTGCTCTGATTTCTATGACTGCAGATTAGTTTTGTGTGTTCTTAAAGCTTACACAGTTGGAATCATACAGTATACATTCTTTTATGTCTGGCTTATCTTAACTCAGTGTAGTGTTTTAAGATTGACCTTTATTGGGTCCCCTGGGTGGCTCAGTGGGTTAAAGCCTCTGCCTTCGGCTCGGGTCACGATCTCAGGGTCCTGGGATCGAGCCCCGCATTGGGCTCTCTGCTCAGCAGGGAGCCTGCTTCCCTTCCTCTCTCTCTGCCTGCCTCTCTGCCTGCTTGTGACCTCTGTCTGTCAAATAAATAAATAAAATCTTAAAAAAAAAAAGATTGACCCTTATTGTGTGCATGCCTAGCAATTGTTTCTCTGTATTGCTGAATAACATTCTATTATATGGATAAACAATAATTTGTTTATTCATCCTCCTCTTAATGGAATCCTGGGCTGTTTCCAGTAGGAGCTGTTTTGGGGGGAAAAAGACTTGCTACAAACATTCTTGTACTAGTTATTTCCAGAAATATGTTTGTGTAACTCTCAGGTAAGACTGGAATAACCGGGACACAGGAATATCAATGTTTAAGTTTATATTCCAGAGCGATTGTATCTCATTACCGTACCCCCAACACCGCTGGAGAGTTCCTGTGTCCCGACATGATATTGTCGCCGACACGATATTCATATACCGACATGATAGTTCAGTTTTTAAAGGTGGGCTATCCTAAAATAATGTCTCACTGAAGTTTTCAAAAATTGCATTCTGTAGAAATTAATGATGTTAATATCTTTTGCTGTGCCTATTGGCTAATTTTAGATCTTCTTTCCAAAAGGGATTATCCAAGTCTTTTAAATAAATTGTGGTGCAATACATATAATTTAAAATTTACCATCTGAACTGTTTTCAACTGTGTAATTTAATAATGTTAAGTACATCCTCATTGTTGTGAAACTAATCTCCAGAATTCATTTCATCTTAGAAAAAGGAAACTTTAGGGCCTCTTGGTTGGTTAAGCATCCAACTCTTGATTTCGGCTCAGGCCATGATCTCAGGGTTGTGAGATGGAGCCCCATGTCAGGCTCTTTGTCAGTGGGGAGTCTGCTCGAGACTCTCCCTCTCCCACTGCCCCTCCCCCCCACTAAAATAAATAATCTTTTTAAAATAAATAAAGTGAAACTGCATACCCATTAAACAATAACTCCCCATTCCCCTTCCTCCCGTTTTCTGTCTATTTTTAATTATTACTGAGTTATAGCATTTTGTTATATATTCTGGTTGGGAGTCTTTTGTCATATATGTATTACAGATCTTTATTCCCACTCTGTAGTTTTTCTTTCCATTTTCAGAGCAGTGCCTTTTGAAGGTCAGAAATTAAAAATATTTTTTAGAAATTTTTAATTTTAAGGAAGATCAGCTTAACTCTTTTTTTCTGTGGGAGACTGTGTTTTCTGTGGCCTGGACTATATCTCATATTCCTCATAAACTTACAATGTGATTTTGATCTTTCTTTTCCCATTGAATTTCACATTTCAGTGGTTCCTCTGTTCTAATGGAATTGACAATGTATCTATGAGTCTGTTTCTAAGCCCTCTATTTTATCTCATTGGTCTATTTGTCTGTCCTTTACCCAATAGCATATTATCTTAATTAATGTAGCTTTATAATAAGTCTTAAAATCAGGTCATGTAAGTTCTGCCATTTTATTCTTCATCTCCAAGCTTGTCGTGGCAATTCTATTGGTTTGTTTTTTTTTTTAAGATTTTATTTATTTACTTAGAGAGAGAGAGAGCACCTAAGTGGAGTGAGGGGCAGAGGGAGCTGCAAACCCCTGCTGAGCAGGGAGCCCAATGTGGGCCTCAGTTCCAGGACCCTGGGATCATGACCTGAGCCGAAGGCAGATGCTTAACCGACTAAGCCACCCAGATGCCCTGTCTTGGCAATTCTATATTCTTAGTACTTCCATATATGTTTTAGAATCAGCAAATCAATTTCTTCCTTCTTTCCTTTTTTTTTTTTTTTTTTGACTATTCTGACAGGTGTGGGGTGGTATCTCATTACAGTTTTGTACTTTGTATTTCCCTAATGATGAGTGATGTGGAGCATCTTTTCAGTTATCTGTTAGCTATTTATATGTCTTCTTTGGAAAAATGTCTATTCGTGTCTTCTGCCCATTTTTTAACTGGATTATTTCATTTTTGGGTGTTCAGTTTCATCAGCAAATCAGTATCTTTAAAAAAATATTCACTAGGGTCTTGATTGAGTCTCTTTAGCCAGTGGTTTATTTCAGAATCCAAAGAGCCAAATAGCCACCAGATATCTAATCTAAATACATAAATGACAAAGGTTTCTTATTAAATTTTGAGGCTATGCCCTGTAGCAAGGTAGTAGATACAGTTGGCAGGTAAAAGCCCACCATGATCGTAGCTTTTGCTTTATATTCTGTGTTACCATGTTTTCTCACTCAGCTCAGGGAGGCTCTTCACTGTCATGTTTTTGCTATGGATTACACCTTCCACTCGTGGCCTGTGAGGTTCTTGCTGGTTTTGAATTCTAACTTGTCTCTTATCACTGCTGTTACCCTTACCGTCCTCTTCTCTGTATGTCGCTGCTGGCCTTGCTCAGACTGCGTATTGCTCTGTCACTTACCTTCATTTGCAAACTTATAAATAACAAAGATCGGATGTTGGTTCTTTAAACCTAACCTGACACTCATTTACCTTCAATATGAAAACTGAATCTACATGCATTTATCAGCAGAAAATGATATGTTTGGGGTTTTTGTCACCTTATTTTGTGACTGCTTGTTCTCTTTCCTTTGTTTCCTGGCTTATGTATTATGAACCACATTTTACTTGCTTTTATTATTTGCATCGTAATGGTCAACTTTAATATAAAATTGAATTACAGTTGTGCAGTTACAACAAAAAGAACCAAACAAGTCTGAGTCTTCACCCACTCTGGGTCAAGAAGGGGTTATGAATGATTTTGTTCCTCCAAGTTTCATTTCAGCCTTAATTGCATCAGTATATCCCCCACTGCTTGGGCTCTCTCTCTCTTTCTCTCAAATAAATAAATAAAATCTTCTTCAAAAATCATGACGTTTACCATTCTTTAGTTCCTAATTTTGATTTATTTCTTAGAAACTGGATCTTGTCTTTGAGTATCTTTCTTTTTTTAGGTGAAAGGAACAGTATCTTCACTTCTCTATGCCTCACCCTGACTGAAGCCAGATTAGTATTTGTTTTTTGTTAATTAACCTGGCTTATTTTCCCCCAGTGGATGCTTATAAGCTATTTTCTTGAAACTTGAAATTTAAAAATGTCACCAGGAAATGAGTTATCACCTTATTTTATTATTTCTCTTTAATGAAATTATCCTCTCTCATCTATAAATCTAAATCTTTTTTTTCAACTTAGGCAAGTTTCTTATGTATACTTCTAATGATGGCAGGATTTGTTTTTGTTTCTTTTTCAGAAACACTATTATAGGCTGAAATCTGTTTTCTGTCCTCCATAACTGACACATTCTTTTTAATGCAATGCTATTCTCTTTGTTCTTTTCCTTGGCATTTTTAGGAAGCCCTTCTAGTTTGTACCTTTCATCAGAATTTCCAAAACTTATTTTAAGAGTGCTGAGATAGTCTCAGGTCGTGATCCTGGGGTTCTGGGATGGAGCCCTGCCTCGGGCTCCCTGCTCAGTGGGATACTGCTTCTCCCTCTCCTCCCCACTTGTTGCTCTCTCTCTCTTTCTCTCAAATAAATAAATAAAATCTTTTTTAATAAATAAAAATAATAATAATTTTTTTAAAAAGTGCTGAGATAATGATTTTCCTTGGCCCCCTAGGGGGAAGGGATGGGGCCATGACTGAGGTAGCCTGAAACTCCCATTCCACCGACTAAGTCCAGGAGCAACCTTGTCCATTTCCCCCAGTGCTTCCTGCGAGTGATGCCATTTTTATGTGTCCCATGACAGCCTGAATGTTAGGAACCATTACTTTATATAAGTATTCTATTGTGTATCATGTTAGGTCTAATCATTATTTTCTCAAATACTGATTTTAAATCTGTTATTGTGTAGTTAGCAACCTATTCATGTTATATGCAAATCTGTTTATATTGGCCTGTTTATCCCCAGTTTAAGTTTCCATACGCTTACACTCTTAACTTGGTATCAAGGCTCAGTATGAAAGAATCCATTCTGGGGCGCCTGGGTGGCTCAGTGGATTCAAGCCTCTGCCTTTGGCTCGGGTCATGGTCCCGGGGTCCTGGAATCGAGCCCTGCATCAGGTTCTCTGCTCTGCGGAGAGCCTGCTTCCCTTCCTCTCTCTCTGCCTGCCTCTCTGCCTACTTGTGATCTCTGTCTGTCAAATAAATAAACAAAATCTTTAAAAAAAAATCTTAAAATAAAAGAAAGAATCCATTTTGTCTTTACTCTGAATTGTTTCGGTTTCTTTTCTTTTCTTTTATTTCTTTCCTTTCTTCCTCCTCCTCCTCCTCCTCCTCCTCTTCTTCTTCTTCTTCTTCTTCGTTTGTTGTGAAATAACCATGTGCACAAAAGGGATGAGTGAAAATACATGTGTGCAACTTAAAGAATGACGATCATATGAATACCTGTGTTCCCAGGACACAAGTCATAAATAGAACAAAACTGCAAAAGCCCACCCATTGCATTTGTCTCCATTCCCTCCCAGAGACCACTGTCCTGATGTTCTTCTTGATAGTTTTGTCACTTATGCTTGTCTTCCTAAGCAACATATGGCTGACTTTTGCCTGTTTTTCAACTTTTTATAAATGAAAGAATATAATTGAAAAAGAAAGTATTCTTCAGTGATTTGCTCCATTGTTTCCTTCAGTGATTTGCTCCATTGTTTCAACATTATGCTTTTAAGACTCACCCATGTATCCACGTTGATACTTGTGGTTGTAGTTGACCACTGAAAGTACTCTAATGCTTGACTATCCCGCAGCTTATTTACCCACTCTGCTGCTGACCAGCCTTTGGGTTAGATCTCAATTTTTTGCTATTGTGAACATCATTGTCCCAAACATTCTTTTATTCTCTTTCACCTGATAAACATATGTAGCAATTTTTCGAGGGTTTTTGTTTTGGTTTTCTTTGTTTGTTTATTTTTAGAGAGTGAGAAAGAGAGTGTGAGCAGATGGGGAGGGGCAGAAGGTGAGAGAGAATCTTAAGCAGGCTCCACACTGAATGTGGAGCCCGATGCAGAGCTCGATCTCATGACACTGAGACAATGACTTGAGCTGAAATCAAGAGTGAGAAGCAACCCAGGCATCCCAGTTTTCCCAGGTTTTATAGTAATAATAGAATTGCTGGTCTTAGAGTGTTGGTATATTCAAGTCTATGGAAGAACAAATATGATTGCTACAAGAAAAATGCACTCCCTTAAATAAGACTGAAGATTACATCTGTCTCAGGTCAGTGAGGAAAAGAGCAGCTACCAGGCAAGGGAGCGAGAAGTGCTCCACAGTCATGATGATACCACAGTCATGATGATACATATGTTTCTTCAGTCATTGCTCTGCCATTTCCTAGGATGTTTCCCCCATCCACACCAAGAAAGCTGGTCTGTGGGTGTACACGGCAGAAGGAGGAAGTCCAGGTCAAGCATGTTAGTTCTTAAGTATATGACCCAAAATCGTGGACCTCACTTCCACTCATGCCCCACTGGGCTGATCAAACTGCAAAAGACTGAGAAAACGGGGTGGCCAAATACCCAATGAAAATATTGCCAAAAGGACAAAGGAGAATAGATATTGAGGGATGATGAACAGTCTCTGCCATAGAAGGTAAAGCCAGATCATTTTCCAAATTATTCTTGCTAATTAACGCTCTAACCAGGAATGGATGAAAGTTTCTACTTTCTTCATTGTCTCTACCACTTATATGGTCCAACTATAATTTTTGTCTGTCTTGTGATTGTGTAATGGTTTCTTCTTGTGGTTTTGTTGGGGGGAATGTGTGTGTGTAACTTTTTTACCCATTTATCTCACTACTAATAAATGTGGTCATCTTTTCATATATGTATTGGCCATTCAGGTTTTCTCTTTGAATTTGTGCTTCAAGTTTAAGCCTTTGTGTCTACTGAGTTCTCTTTTACTTATTTATTCATAGAAATCCTGTAAGAATTAGACAAATTTCTAAAAATATGTAACCTATCCAGACTGAATCATAATGAAATAGAAAATCTGAACAGAGTGATTACTAGCAAGGATATTGAATCAGTAATCAAAAGCCTCCCAACAACAGCAACAAAACCCAGGACCAGATGGCTTCACTGGTAAATTCTACCAAACATTCCAAGAAGAATCAATACTAAGCCTTCCCAAACTCTTCCAAAAAAATAGAAGAACTCTTCCAAACATATTTTATGAGGCCAGCATTACCCTTATACCAAATCAGCCAAAAATACCTTTAAAAAAAAAGGAAATTACAAGCCAAATATCCCTACTGAACATAGATACAAAAATTCCCACCAAAATATTAGCAAACAAGAATCAGTAATTAAAAGGATTATTCACCATGATCAATGGGATTTCTGCCAGGGATGCAAGGATGGTTTGACATCTTCAAAAAATCAGTCTGATACATTACAAGGATAAAACTCATATGATCATCTCAATAGATGCAGAAAAAGCATTCCTTTTTCTAAAGAAAATCAACAACCATTTTTTGTTAAAAACTCTCAACAAAGCAGGTATAGAGAGAATGTACCTCAACATAATAAAAGGCATATATGACAAGCCCACAGCTAATATACTCCATGGTGAAAAGCTGAAATCTTTTTCTCTTAAGATCAGGAACAAGACAAGGATGTCCACTTTTGTCATTTTATTCAGCACAGTATTGCAAATCCTAACGAAAGGAAGAGGCAAGAAAAAGAAATAAAAGGCAAACAAATTGGAGAGGAAGAAATAAAACTCTCACTCTTTACAGATGGCATGATAATATATTTGTAAGACCCTAAAAACTCTATTTTAAAAACTGTTAGGGGGTGCCTGGGTAGCTCAATCATTGGGTATCTGCCTTTGGCTTGGGTCACAATCCCAGGGTCCTGGGATTGAGCCCCGCATTGGGCTCCTTGCTCAGCGAGGAGGCTGCTTCTGCCTCTCCCACTCTTCCTGCTTGTGTTCGCTCTCTCACTGTGTCTCTCTCTGTCAAATAAATAAAATCTTTTTTAAAAAGCTATTAGAACTAATAAAAATTGCAATACAAAATCTACATGCAAAAATCTGTTGCATTACTTAACACTAATAATGAACTATCAGAAAGAGAAATTAAGAAAACAATCCTGTTTATGATTGTATCAAAAAGAATAAATTACTTAGGAGTAAGTTTGACCAAGGATGTGAAAGACCTGCATACTGTAAGCTACAAGATACCAGTGATGGGCTCCATGCTCAGCAGAAAGTCTGCTTGAGATTCTCTCCCTCTCCCTCTGCACCTCCCCCTGCTTGTACATGTTCTTTCTCTGAAATAAATAAATCTTTTAAAAGATTTTCTTTCTTTATTTGTCAGAGAGAGAGCACAAGCAGGGAGAGTGGCAGACAGAGGGAAAAGCAGGCTCCCTGCCGAGCAAAGACTCTAGCCCAGGACCCTGGGATCGTGACCTGAGCTGAAGGCAGATGCTTAACAAACTGAGTCACCCAGGCATCCCTAAAATAAATAAAACTTTTTAAAAAATGCTCAACATCATTAATCATCAGGGAAATGCAAATCAAAACCATAATGAGATATCAACTCACACTTGTTAGAATGACTGTTATCAAAAAGACAAGCATTAATAAATGTTGGTGAGGATGTGGAGAAAAGGGAATCCTTGTGCACTACTGGGGAAATGGAAATTAGTGCAACCAATACAGAAAACAATGCTACGTTCCTTAAGAAATTAAAAGTAGAACTACCATATGATCCAGCAATTCCACTTCTGGGTATTTGAAGATAACCAAAACACTAATTAAAAAATACTTATACCCGGGGCGCCTGGGTGGCTCAGTGGGTTGGGCCTCTGCCTTCGGCTCGGGTCATGGTCTCAGGGTCCTGGGATCGAGCCCCATATCAGGCTCTCTTCTTGGCGGGGAGCCTGCTTCCCCCTCTCTCTACCTGACTCTTTGCCTACCTCTCTGCCTACTTGTGATCTCTCTCTCTCTCAAATAAATAAATCTTTAAAAAAAATATTTATACCCCATGGACGCTGTAGTATTATTTATAATAGCCAAGTTATAGAAACAACCTAAGTTCCCATCAATAGATGAATGGGTAAAGAAAATTTGGTGTATATATACAAAGGAGTATTTTTTGGCCATAAAAGAGGACAAAAATTGCCATTTGCATTAACATGGATGGACTTTGAGGGCATTGTGCTAAGTGAATAAGTCAGACACAGGAAGACAAATACCATACAATCTCTCTTATATGTAGAATCTAAACAAACAAAAATCAAGCTTCCACAACTAATGAATCATTGAGCACTATCATCAAAAATTAATGATACACAGTATGTTGGCTAACTGAACATAATAAATAAAATCTTTAAAAAAGTTTATTATAAGGGGAACCCTCCTACACTGTTGGTGGCAGTGCAAGCTGGTGCAACCACTCTGGAAAACAGCATGGACATTCCTCAAAAAGTTGAAAATAGAGCTATCCTATGACCCAGAAATTGCACTACTGGGTATTTACCCTAAAGATACAAACGTAGTGATCCGAAGGGGCACGTGCACCCAAATGTTATAGCAGCAATGTCCACAATATCCAAACTATGGAAAGAACCTAGATGTCCATCAACAGATGAATGGATAAAGAAGAGGTGGTATATATATATACAATGGAATACTATGCAGCCATCAAAAGAAATGAAATCTTGCCATTTGCGACGACATGGATGGAACTAGAGGGTATTATGCTGAGCGAAATAAGCCAATCAGAGAAAGACAACTATCATATGATATCCCCAATACGAGGAAGTGGAGATGCAACAGGGGTGGGGGCAAAGAGGGTAGGAAAAGAATACATGAAACAAGATGGGATCGGGAGGGAGACAAACCAAAAGAGACTCTTAATGTCATAAAACAAACTGAGGAGGCTGGGGAGGGAGGGGTGTTGGGAGAGGGTGGTGGGGTTACATTATATGTTTATATAAAAATAAAAAAATTTTAAAAAAGAGTTTATTATGAATAAAAATTTTTTAAGGAATTATATAATTTGGAAACTAATCTTTTGTCAGTTATTTAAAAAATTTAAAGAATTCTTTATATAACTTGGAAACTAATCCTTTGTCAGTTATATGTGTTGTAAATGTCTTTTTTTAGTCTTGGGTGGTATTTTGGTATCTTTTCATAAACAAAGGTTCTCAATCCTGATGTTAATTTAATTAATAATATTTTCCTTGCCTTCCTATTTTCCTACCTTAAAATCTTACCTAACCTTCAGGTGACTGTGTACTGAGCAGTACTAGATTTTACATACATAGCAGAATGGATGGAGCTTAAAAACATAGTACTTAGTATTTAGCAAGAGAAGCAGGAACACATAAGGCATACTGGGTTTCACTTTGAATCTAAAATGTGCTTAACACTGGTTCAAGATTTTCTAAGTCTCTAAAAGAGAAAAGTGCTGCCAATTACACTGTGCCACTCCATCTACTGCGAAATGCATCCCAGTTTGGAGGATGTTAAAATACCAGAAGGCTATGCTTTAGAGAATCAACAAATGGGATCGCACAAAACGCCGCTAGCGGAAATTAAAAGGCATGCACAAAAGTATGTATTCTTGCAGGAACATATCCAAATTAAAGATGCACATAAAATATTTAAATCGTTTCCTTGGGGTGGTAACAAAAAGAGAATGGGAGTGGCCTCCGGAGAATAGAAAAATACGTGCAAACAGCCCTATGTGCACGCATGTACGCACACATGCAAATCAAAAGAGAGAAGCCTTGCAGACAGAAAACTTCACCTAAATCGCCAGTGTATATCCATGGACCTCAGGCCTCTTTCTGATAAACATGCTTGGTGTACGTTTCATCCTTTTCACCCGCACATGTTTACTGTTGTCATTTACTTTGCAATAAATGATGCTGGGGACAATTCTTGCACGCAGGGGCTCCTGGAAGAGATGGTCCTGGGCTTTCACCATTCAGTTCCTGGGAATCAGGACCACTACTGCCATAGCCTCCCGGAACAAGGAGATACTGGGGACAACACTGTGATCCCTGACCAGTGACGGGTTGTAAATCCCAAACAGGCTGGAGATTATTAAAAGGAAGTAGAATCAGGACATGGAGGCAGCTGGTACTTGGGGTGAGCATAGCATAATGTGCAAGCTGGTCAGATCACTAAGTTACACACATGAAACTAATATAACACTGTGTTTCAACGGTACTCAAATAAAAAGAAAAGAAAGAGAAAGAAAGGGAAAGAAAAAGGTAGAGTCAGAACAGCCATTGAAGAAAACATTTTTTCTTGAATTTTCTCTCAGAGTAGCCCAAAAAAAGAAGGGGTCTATTCCAAGGGTTTCAAGGAAAGGATTTCCCCAGCCATATTTAAACAAATAAATCAGGAGCTTGATTTCCAAATCTTGGTTGATAAAGGACCAGAGAACCTCCTACATCCGTTTGATTTGATAATCACCTCCCCTTGATAACACAGTACATACCTTTTGTGTCTTTCAGAAATTAAAACCTTTATTTGTGCAGTCTAAAATGAACTTGGTAACAGGTTCTACATCTTCTGGAAGTGATCATACACCTTTGGTAGGTAGATTATTTTTTCGCTATTGAACATTGAATTGGTTGCTACTCTCCATCCTCAGTAATGAAACTTCTTGCTTTGCCTGCAGATGGACAAAGACATGGATGTAGTCAGTGACCAGATATTTTTTTCCCCTTTATCAAAAGGTAAGAATCTTTACTGTCGGAAGAAATGGTTCACACACAGAATGGGTACTTGGTCTAGATTGACATCTCCTTCTTTTTGTTTTCCTGAGGCATTTGGAATTCTGGATGAATGCATGGATTTTTTTTCCAGTCAGTTTAAAAAATGAAAACATAGATATGCTGAATCCAAGAACGTTAATATGCATTTCTGAATATGGGTCACTGCTGATTGAAAGGCTAAACTGCTTCAGCAGAGAGAAACCTTTCATGGAAACCTTTCCATGCAACAGAGAAGCTTTTTCTGCACTGCTTACATTATAGGTAGTATTTTTCTGGAAACTTTTAAAGGTATCAACAGTTAAATAAATGTAGAGAAATAAGATTAGATCTGTTGAGTTGTTGGAAATTCTAACCTAGGCAGTAAGTGATTTCTAAAACACCGTAATGTATTAGGAGAGGAGAGGCTCTCATGATTTATCATCAAAATCTAGATCGTTGGGGCGCCTGGGTGGCTCAGTGGGTTAAAGCCTCTGCCTTCAGCTCAGGTCATGATCTCAGGGTCCTGGGATCGAGCCCCGCATTGGGCTCTCTCGTCAGGGAGCCTGCTTCCCCCCTCCTCTCTCTGCCTGCCTCTCTGCCTACTTGTGATCTCTGTCTGTCAAATAAATAAATAAAATCTTAAAAAAAAATTTTTAGATGGTTGAATTTGGAACCTATGGTTGGCCTGACATTTTAATGAGAGAATTTAATTAACAGGAGCATTCCATACCCCCAAAAGATTCAGTGGAGGGTTTTGCATCCAGAATTGAGTTTCCACAGCCGAGCAAACCATTTTTCAAAGGTCCAAAGTAGGACAGATGAAACTTGATGGCCACTTGAGGTACAGCCCCCCACCTCCGCTCCCCCCCCACCCCGGCCCAAACAAGCATCACTCCCTTTCCTCCGCCCTGAAAATGCCAAAGATGGTTATTTCTACCCTGTCTACTGAAAATCCTATAGTTCACCAGTCTGCTCCTTTCCCTTACTAAATAAAAGCAAATGCAAATGCTTTTTCATGATCCATAATCTTATAGCCCCACAAAGCCCTATCTGGGGGGCTTTGTTAATCTGTTAACATTAATCTGCTTTGTAGAGGAGATGTCTGTGACAGTGATCACACCCAGTGCCTCTGGGCAAAACCCTGAAATTTCTTTTACTAAATCTCTGATACATACAACTTCGACACACTGTATTGTGCTTGGGAAGGTCGTGCAGGGAGGTCGGGGGGGGATAATCCAGTGAACAAAAGTTTCTGGTTAAGTGGATTTTAGTTAATCCAGAATTTACTAGGAATAAATCTTCTGTTTTTAACTAAGAGAAATGAATACGTGAATGCCAGGAGGAAAGCTGAATTACACATGTGCTAATTCGGGGAGTAAATGAATCTCATGAACACATGGGTTATGCCTACTGGATGGGTCCCACGCTAGACATTCAAAGGGCCAAATCATCTTCATGAAACAAGTCACCCCCAGTTTCTTAGATACCTCACATGCTTGAGTACCCCCTTGTGGCCCCTAGGAAGTAGTTTAATTCATTATTAGTATTTTCAAGCACTAACTCACAAATACATTATTAAAGAGGCATTTAGCCACGAGGTTAGTGTGTACCTGATTTATAGACAAATATCTATTCTTTCTTAGCACGGGGGGTTAGTATGATCACTATGGTGATGGACCCCAAATTGAACTCTTTAAAGTCACCATTGTTTTGGGTTCCATTTTTAGGATATGTAAATAAGACATTAATATTTTAAGTACTTACTGGATATTTAGTCTCTCTGCTAACAGGATCCTTAGTGTTGTCTCAAATAATGTAAAAGGGGTTGTTCTCTCACACTATAGGATTCTTCTACAACTCACGTATAGCGAACATTTGAACATTTACTGGATGAGGCACTACTGCCAATGTCTTCCATGTTTGAGCCTTAATCCTCACAGAACCCGTGGGGGGTTGGCTCTCTTGCTTCCACCAGGTCTGGGGAGGAGACAGTTGGATGCAGAGAGGGTTAGCGGACTACGAGGGTAAAACCACAAACGGGTGACACAGCAGAATTCAAGCCTAGACAGTGTGGCCCCAGAGCCCTGGCTGGTCACCACTGGATTATGTCGGTTTGCCCCAAGACTCATGCATGGCGTATCGCCCCATTCTCAACCACACGCAAGGGGAAAATATAGGACATAACAGAGAGGTCATGGAGGCTGGCAGACTTCGGTTCCCATCCCAGCTCTACCCACGTACTGACATCATCTCAGTCGTCCACGGGGGAAATGGAGATGGTGACCCCACCTCGTAGTTTTGTGAAGAGGATTACGTGAGATGTATGTTATGTGCCTAGCTAACCCCTATTTCCTCTGAGCTGTTGATCCTATGACCCCCATGTCCCCCCAGTAAAGCCTGTAAACCTACCTTTTAGCCCAGCCTCACAAGGGCCATAATGTTCTCAGCAGTAGGAGGGTCTAGTGATTTAAAAGAACCAGTCTCTCCTCTGGTTCTTCAGCAATTGTTTTTCTACCAACATAAGTAGAAGAATAAAATTGATCATTCGTATCAAAATATGCAATAGGTATTTTGAAAACAACAATGAAATAAAAGGTAAAATAGAGTCTTCCAAATATGTCCTATCAGGTGATACATCTTTTCTAAGCAGATTAAAAGTGATTTTTTGTTATTTCAAGCTTTAATCCAAAAATTTCAAAAGAGAACAACAAGGAGTCACCCATGCAATGTAGAAAAAAGAGATAAATAGCTAAAAAGAGAGAGATAAATATATCCATGTTAATATAAGGGAATAAAAAATGAGGTATGATACTATCTGCAAAATTTCAAAGCAGTTTTGACGCAGTAGTAATGATCCCAAGAGAGCCCAGGTAACATTATTAATTTGTTTGCTACTTAACTGTGATAAAATTTGGGATCTGAGCTGCCCATTGTGTGCGGGGCACTGACACGGATTTTATGTACTCAAGAAGACCTTTCTCACAGTCCAGTAATTAGGTGCTATTGACATTGTAATCTTTGGAAATGTTCTTAATGAGCCGCAAAGACAGAAACCTCATAGATAAAACCTCAAAGGAACACTGACCCTTTAAGTAGCTTGTCAGTAAGAGAAAGCTCAAACATAAGTATCTGAAGAGCAGGAGAAACCCAAATTTAAACCTAGATTACATTGTTTTGTTCATTCTCTGAGCTGTTGGGGGAAGAAACACCGAACAGTTCATTTGTAAAGGCTTTTAAAAATAGTGAAACAATCGGAACATATTTGAAATAAGTCAAAAAGCTTTCTTTGCCCCCTTTGAAGCTCTGGACTTGAAAAGTAATTTTTTTCTCCATGTGTTTTCCACCAACTTGTAAACATAAGTATTGAGAGTGGAGTTCCGTGGCCCCTGTTTCTAACACACAAATAATTTAAAAAATCACAAAAGAGAAATTGGAACTTAGATAAAAGATAAAATGCAGAAATCTCAGGCATAGTGTTAGCATCATTTTATATATCATTTCTAGATTTTTTTACTGTAATTCATGTAATTTAGTGATGTTTTCAAATTCATATTCAAATGCATATTTGATCATATTACTACATATGCTGCATATATGCATAAATGATAACATCATTTAGCATGTAATTGATGGCTATTAAAAATGTTAGAAGAATTAATCCATAAATATGAGTTAAGTACCAGGACTAAGCCGATTTACTAAACATAATATATTAAGGAGTCTGTAAGTATTGATCATATCACTGCTCCCAATTTCTCTACTATTTCCCTATTGTCACCAATTACCTATCATTCAAATGGTGTATCTCTAGGTTACTATATGGCATCCTTCTCTTTGAGATTTGGGCTGGTTCTCAGCTACCTATCCTTAGGAAATTTTCTTGCTCTTTATACCTATATTCTAGAGATATTTTCTCCTCAAGCCATGAGATTTAGGATCTTAGATGGTAACGAAAGCCCAGGGGATCAGCAGCACGTCCCTTAAAACACCTTTCCAAATACCGTGAATTCTCAGTGACATAGAGAAGAGTCCAGCAGACCAGTTGGGTTAGAGAATTAATCACAAAAATCAGAGGTTCTCTATCTAACTGAGGCTCTTTCTGTCAGTCAGAGAGGATTGAAAAACATGAAAAAGGAAAATGAAAAGTAATCTATCCTTTGAACACAGAGTACTAGTCTCTGAAACAAGTAAGCGGGCAAATTATTTTGAATTTGTAAGATCGTAAAAATGGAGCCGAAAAGAGGGTTAAGGCATATACATATTTTAAAAAGTACTTTCTTAATTTGATATCGGGACTGTCTTATATTAATTTGGTCTAGTGATACTTTTAAGTATTTGTGGGCAATGTTTCATTTAATAAATGCCACTAAACACATTCCTAATTGTGCCCCAGACTGGTACTGAGAGCTCTTCAAAGCGTAAAGCAGGAGACAAGACCGGTTTCTAGTGTCCATTGTTACTCACGTGTTGGACCACGGGAGGAGGCCAGCAGCCTCTCGGGAACCCCTGACCACTAATTTCGTCCCACACCTTAGCTGCCCAGTTGCTGCCCTATTAGTTAAGGGGTCTTATAAGCCATGCAAGCCGTCATGGTGATAACAAAATCCTAAGAAAGGGTTTCATTAGTGCAGAGACGGTGGGTATTAATTTTTAAATTTAGAAATGGTTCTGTTACAGAAATCACGAAATGTTACAACTTATTGTGTATAGATTCATGCAAATTTGTGGGCATGTCACGTGCAACCTTACTGAGCTACAAATGACACCTTTGAGTGAGAAAGGTACCACACGAATATTACTTTCAACTGGAGGAACCCCAAGTTTGGAAACTGAGGGAATAAATAAGATTAGAAAGGTGGGTATTTGCATCAGTGTATAGACATATCAGTGGAGGGGCGTTGTTGGTTGAGCATCTGCCTTCCCATAGCGGAGTGGATCCCAGGGTCCTGGGATCGAGCCCCATATAGGGCTCCCTGCTCTATCAGTGCTGCACAATTTATATTTCTGCACTCGCACGCACGCGCGCGCGCACACACACACACACACACACACATAATGTCATTTGGCATGTTTTCAAGGATTATATAAATGATAGTGGCATATATATTCTTTTTTCCTCATGAATGTTAGGTTTTTAAAATCTAATTACAGTACTTTGAGTTCTTTATTTTACATCTTGAGCTCTTTATTTTACCCGTTTTTAATATATTCCATTGTATGCTATTCCACAACACATTCGTTCTCCTGTAGATGGGAATTTAGAAGATTTTCAACTTGTTGCCATTGTAAACACCTCTGCTATAAACATCCCTATACATTTTCATAGTCATAAGGGGGAGAGTTTCACTGAAGTAAATTCCTAGAAATGGAATTGCTGAATTGAAGAGTACATACCTCTTTAAGTTTACTAGATGCTGTCAACTTGTGCTACTAAGCGGTTATGTCAATTCAGATTCCTACAAGTAGTTTATGGGTTTGCATTTTTTCCTATTCTTACTAACACTTGAGGTTCTCATACTTTTTAACTTTTGCTGATCTAATGGGTGTGAAGTTATCTCCCATTTTTAAAATTTGAAATTCCCTGATAACCATTGAGAATAATTTTTTGGGGTGTATTGACCATTTTGGCTTCCTCTTCTGTGAATTGCTTGTTTTTAGTAGTAGACCATTTTTATATTATTTGGTGGTTTTTCCTTTTTTGGTTGATAAGTAGGAGTCTTTATAAATTCAGGATATTAGCCCTTTGTCAGTTACGTGTTTCACAAATATCTTGTCACTGTCTGTAGCGTGTCTTTCAACTTTGTTTTTGATGTCTGTTGTCAAACCAAAGTTTTTTAAGTTTTACTTAGTTTTATTTTTCAATCTTTTAATTTACGAATTGTTCTTTACTATCTATTTTAGAAAATTTTTCTTACTCTCAACTTATAAAGCTAATTCTACATTGTCTTCTAAAAATATTACAAATTTTTTCATGTGTCTGTTAGCCATTTGTATGTCTTCTTCGGAGAAGTGTCTTTTCATGTCTTCTGCCCATTTTTTGACTTGATTATTTGTTTTCTGTGGGGGTATTTACCCCGAAGATACAGATGTAGTGAAAAGAAGGGCCATATGTACCCCAATGTTGATAGCAGCAATGTCCATTATAGCCAAACTGTGGAAGGAGCCAAGATGCCCTTTTAATAGACGAATGTATCAAGAAGATGTGGTCCATATATACAATGAAATATTACTCAGCCAGGGTGCCTGGGAGGCTCAGTTGTTAAGCATCTATCTTTGGCTCAGGTCATGATCCCAGGGTCCTGGGATTGAGCCCTACATCGGTCTCCCTGCTCAGTGGGAGGCCTGCTTCTCCCTCTTCCACTCCCCCTGCTGTATTTGCTGTGTTCCCTCTCTCGCTGTGTCTTTTTCTGTCAAATAAATAAAATCTTTTTAAAAAATATTACTCAGCCATCAGAAAGGATAAGTACCCAATGTTTGTATCAACATGGGTGGAACTGGAGGAGGTTATGCTGAGTGAAATAAGTCAAGCAGAGAAAGACAATTATCATATGGTTTCACTTATTTGTGGAACATAAGGAATAGCATGGAGGACATTAAGAGAAGGAAGGAGAAAATAAAAGGGGGGATCAGAGGGGGAGACGAACCATGAGGGACTATGGCCTCCGGGAATCAAACTGAGGGTTTTAGAGGGGAGGGGTGGGGGGATGGGTGAGCCTGGTGATGGGTAATAAGAAGGGCACGTGTTGCATGGAGCACTGGGTGTTATAAACAAACAATGAATCATGGAACACTACATCAAAAACTAATGATGTATTGTATGGTGGCTAACATAGCATAATAAAAAAGGTATAAAAAAATAAAATAAAAATATTACCAATTTGATTTTTATACTTGGGTGCTTTAAAGTAGCAGAATTTATTTTTGTAGATGGAATGATTTTGGAGTCCAGCTTTTTTGTTGGAACAGAATAGCAGATACCCTATCACCACCGTCTGCCTCCCTAAGCCTCTGATTTGTAATGCTGCATCTAAATGTTTATCACGGTTGAGTATGGGATTCTGTATTTTCATCTTGTTTCCAACAAATTTGCTGAACTCTGCTGATCCTAATACCTTGCCTGAAAGTCTCATCACTTAAACAGTCACATCATCTATAATTTTAAAAACTTCTGTCTTCCAATCTGTATACCACTTATGTTTTCTCTTCTTATTGCACTGGCTGGGATTGTCACTATGATATTGAATAGAGCGGTTGGTGGTACTCTCCTCTTGTTTCTCGCTTCATAGGACAAATTCTGAAGTGTCACTATTACAATACCATTAACTATATTCTCTATGCTGTACTTTTTATCTCTGTGACTTATTCTTTCCATAACTGGAAGCCTGGTTCTCTCACTTCCCTTTACTCATTTTGTGCATTTCCCCACCTCCCTCCCCTCTGGCAACCATCAGTTTTGTTCTCTGTATTTATAGGTATGATTTGCTTTTTGTTTGTTTCTTCCTTAATTTGGTTTTCAGATTCTACATGTAAGTGAAATCATATTATTTATCTTTCTATGTCTGCCTTATTTTGCTTAGCAAAGTGCCTCCTAGCTCCATCCATGTTGTCACAAATGGAAAGATCTCGTTCTTTCTATGATTGAGTGATAGTCCAGCATATATATATATACACACACACCACATTTTAAAAAAGATTTTATTTTATCTGACAGAGAGACAGTGAGAGAGGGAGCACAAGCAGAGGCAGTGAGAGAGGGAGAAGCAGGCTTCCCACTGAGCAGGGAGCCTGATACTAGAGCTCAGTCCCTGGGCTCCAGGATCTTGACTTGAGCCCAAGGCACGGGCTTAATGACTGAGCCCCCCAGGTGCCCCTGTTATACCACATCTTTATCCATTCACCTATCAATAGACACTTGGGTTGCTTCCTTATCTTGGGTATTATAAATAATGCTGCAATAAATGGGTGCATATATCTTTTTGAATTACTCTTTTCATTTTCTTTAGTAAAAACCTCATAGTGGAATTACTAGATCATATGGTAGTTCTATTTTTAATATTTTGAGGAACCAACAATTTCTGCCAACTGTGCACAAGGTTCCTTTTTCTACACATCCTGACCAATATTTATTTCTAGTCATTCTGATTTTAGCCATACTGACATGTGGGAGATGATATCTACTGTGATCAAATCACTTTGATTTGCATTGCCCTGAAGATTAGTGATGTTGAATGTATTTTCATGTGTCAGTTTCTCTGCCTATTTTTAATCAGATTATTATTTTTTGGATTGTATAAGTGCTTTATGTATTTTGGATATTAACCCCCAATTGGATATATCATTTGCAAATATCTTCTCCCATTCAGTAGGTTGCCTTTGTTTTCATTGCTAGTTTCTCTTGCTGTGCAAAAAGATTTTATATTTGGTGTAGTCCCAATAGTTTCTTTTTGCTCTGGTTTCCCTTGCCTTAGGAGACATATCTAGAAAAATATTTCTGTGATTGATATCCAAAAAATTATAAGCTCTATTTCTTTTATTTTAGTGTGTATATTTATGTATATGTGTATATTTTGTGTATGTATGTTAAAAATTATTATTATTATTTCAATAATTTCTTTAGTGAAGCCCTATTGATGGTAAATTCTGTTTTCCTAAATTTTCACCTCACCCTTTTTTTTTAAAGATTTTATTTATTTATCTGACAGAGATCACAAGTAGGCAGAGGCAGACAGAGAGAGAGGGGGAAGCAGGCTCCCCGCCGAGCAGAGAGCCCGATGCGGGGCTCCATCCCAGGAGCCTGGGATCATGACCTGAGCCGAAGGCAGAGGCTTAACCCACTGAGCCACCCAGGCGCCCCATACCTCACTCTTGATGATAGTTGAGCGAGATATGAAATTCTAAGTTGACAATTATTTTTTCCTTCACATTTTGTTATTTATAGTATTGCCTTTGAATTCTACTGAGGGTTGTGTGAAGTCTATTGTCAATTTGTCAGTCATTTGTGATCATTTCATGTTTTCTTCCTGGCAGCATCTATTTATTTATTTTTAAGGATTTTATTTATGTATTTGACAGTGAGAGAGAGAGAGCACAAGCAGGGGCAGCGGCAGTCAGAAGGAGGGGGAGAAGCAGGTTCCCCATGGAGCAGGGGGCCCGACACGGGGCTCCATCCCAGGACCCCAGGATCATGACCTGAGCTGAAGGCAGACGCTTAACCAATGAGTCACTCAGGTGTCCTTATGTATTTACTTGTAAAGATTTATTTATTTATTTTAGAGAGAGAAAGAGAGAGTGGGGGAGGGGCAAAGGAGAGGGAGAGAAGCTGAAGCGGGCTCTGCACTGACTACAGAGCCTGACGTGGGGCTCAGTCATACAACCCTGAGATCATGACCTGAGCTGATACCAAGAGTCGGATGCTTAACTGAATGCGCTACCCAGGTGCCCCTATTTATGGTAGCTTTAAAGTTTAGTCTTTATTCTTGATCATCTGTAGTTTTACTACAGTGTACTCAGTGGTGTATTTATTTATTTATTTCCCCCTCTTGTTATTTATTTATTTATTTATTTAAAGATCTTTATTTATTTATTTGACAGACAGATTACAAGCAGACAGAGAGGCAGGCAGAGAGAAAGAGTGGAGGAAGCAGGTTCCCTGCTGAGCAGAGAGCCCGATGTGGGGCTCGATCCCAGAACCCTGGGATCATGACTTGAGCTGAAGGCAGAGGCTTGAACCCACTGAGCCACCCAGGCGGCCCTCTTTTTTTTTTTTAAATTAACATATAATGTATTATTTGTTTCAGGGGTACAGGTCAGTGATTCGTCACAGTCTTATATAATATAATACCCAGTGCTCTCCACAACATATAGGCTTCCCATCACCCCATTACCCCACCCCCCCACTTCCCTCCCCTCCAGCAGCCCTCAGTTTGTTTCCTATAGTTAAGAGTCTCTTATGGTTTGTATCCTTCTCTGGTTTCCTCTTGTTTCATTTTTTTCCCCTCTTCTTCTGTGATCCTCTGCCTTGTTTCTTAAATTCCACATACCAGTGAGATCGTGTGATAATTGTCTTTCTCTGATTGACTTAGTTCACTTAGCATAAAACCCTCTAGTTCCATCTATATCGCTGCAAATGGCTTACCGGTATTCAGAGTACAATCTGGACCTGATGGTTTGTATCTTTCTTTATGTCTAGACATTTCTCAGCTACTACCTTTTCAAATATTGTTTATACAATCTTCTCTACATTATTTTCTTTGAAAGCACCTATCTCTTCTTTATGGATCTAATCTAAATTTTCTAACTTTAACATTTATTTCTCTATTGTGCATATGAGTGGATTCCTCAATACTACCCTTATAATTTACTAATTTTCTCTTCAGCTGTGTCCAATTTGTCCCATGTTTTAGTGTCCCATTTTCGTGACTTTTTAAATTGGTTCTTTATCAGAGCCACTAGTTCTTATTTTATTCTGGCCTGTTTTGTGTCATAATTTGTTTTTTTTATGTATACTATCAATTATTTCTTTGGTACACACATATTACAATGTTTTGGTCAAACTATTTTTATCAACTAAAATTTACCTGGAGTGAATTCATGTTCTCGTAGCTTATCTTGCTGTTGTCTTTACAAGCACTCTCCTCCTTTGTGTGTTTTGGAACTTTGGTTTTCAGGCTCATTTTCTTTCTTCCTTTCTTTCTCTCCCATCCTCTCTCTCTCTCTCAAATAAATAAATTTAAAAAAAAGAAGTAGGGGCGCCTGGGTGGCTCAGTGGGTTAAAGGCTCTGCCTTCAGCTCAGGTCATGATCTCAGGGTTCTGGGATCAAGCCCCGCATTGGGCTCTCTGCTCAGCAAGGAGCCTGCTTCCTCCTCTCTCTCTGCCTGCCTCTCTGCCTGCTTGTGATCTCTGTCAAACAAATAAATAAAATCTTAAAAAAGAATTTATTTAAAAAAACAGGTAAAAGAAATTCCACATATGAGTGAGATCATATGCTATTTGTCTTTGACTAATTTCACTTAACATTTTACTTGCTAGCTCCAACCATGTTGTTGCAGATGGCAAGATTACATTCTTTTGATGGCTCAGTAATATTCCATTATACACATACCACCTCTTCTTTATCCGTTCATCAGTCAGTGACACTTGGGCTGCTTCCACTGTTTGCCTATTGTAAATAACGCTGCAATAGACGTAGGGGTGCGGGTATCCTTTTGAATTCGTGCTTTTGTATTTCTGGGATAAACACACAGTAGTGCAGTTACTGGATCATATGGTAGTTCTATTTTTTAACTTTTGAGGAAACTCTATACTGTTTTCCACAGTGGCTGCATCTGTCTGCATTTCCACCAAGAGAGTAGGAGACAGAGTTCCCCTTTCTCCACATCCTTGCCACCGCCTGTTGTTTCTTGTGTTGTTAATTTTAGCCATTTTGACAGGTGTGAGGTGATATGTCATTGTAGTTTTGATTTGCATTTCCCTGATAATCAGTTAAGTTGAACATCTTTTCATGTGTTTCTGGGCCAGCTGCATGTCTTTGGAGAAATATCTGTTCATGTCTTCTGCCCATTTTTTAATTGGGTTTTTTTTTTTTTTGATGTTGAGTTGTATTAGGTCTTTATGTATTTTGGCTACTAACCCTTTATTAGATATGTCATTTGCAAATATCCTCCCCCATTCCTGAGGTTGCCTTTGAGTTTTCCTGATTGTTTCCTGTGCTGGGAAGAGACTTTTTACTTTGCTGTAGCCCCAATAGTTTATTTTTGCTTGTGCTTCCTTTGCCTCAGGAGACATATCTAGATGTTGCTATGGCCACTATCACAGAAACTATTGCCTGTGCTCTTTTCTAGGATTTTTGCAGTTTCAGGTCTCACATTTAGGTCTTTAATCCTATTTAAGCTTCTTCTGTATGGTGAAAGAAAGTGGCCCAGTTTCATTCTTTTGCATGTGGCTGTCCAGTTTTCCCAGCACCATTTGTTGAAGAGTCTGTCTTTTTCCCACTGAATAGCCTTTCCTGCTTTGTCGAAGATTAATTGATCATATAGTTGTGGATTTATTTCTGGGTTTCCTGTTCTGTTCCATTGATCTCTGTGTCTATTTTTAGGCCAGCATCATACAGTTTTAATTACTACCATTATGTAATATAACTTAAAAATCTGAAATTATGATACCTCCAGTTTTCTTTTTCTTTTTCAAGATCACTTTGGCCATTTGAGGTCTTTTGTGGTTCCCTATAAATTTTAGAAGCATACAGGGATGCCTGAGTGGCTCAGTCAGTTAAGTGTTTGCCTTCAGCTCAGATCACAATCCCAGGGTCATGGGATTGAGTCCCACATAGGGTACCTCGTTCAGAGGGGAGTCTGCTTCTCCCTCTGACTGCCACTCCCTGTGCTTGTGCTTGCTCACTCTCTCTGACAACTAAATAAATAAAAGCTTAAAAAAAGTTTAGAATTGTTTGTTCTAGTTCTATGAAAAATGCTATTGGTATTTTGGTAGGAATTTCATTAAATCCCACTTTAAGTTACTTTGTTATGGAAGCCGTAGGAAGCTAACACAGAAGGGCAACTTAATAACTTCCATGATGTCCACAATAAATAGATGGACATTTACTATCCCAAAAGAGTTCAGTGGCCTTGTGTTTCCGCTTTACCTTATGTGTTCTCCTATTAATTTTGACCATAAAGGAGACATTTCCCCTTGATTGATTAAAAAGTTACTTCTTCCAAGCTTCAAAGTACATCCTAGTATTAAGGAATCGAATGTGAAAAGACCTGTGTATAAATTGTGTATCAACTCACCCGACACTTTCCTGGCCATCAGTAAGTGATCAAGGAATGTGTAATAGAAGTTAATCTGAAATTGACACCACTCATGAACTTCAGTTACTAACTCACAGAATCCCAATTTGTCCTCAGACTAAAGGATCCTATCAAGTCCCGGTGCCCTCTTCCTATAAACATGTCCATACCTCCTTTTCTTACTGTTGCCTCTTCAAGCAAGCGCCTTCAGGTCTTCTGCCTCAACCATTATCTCTGTGTTGCCTCTTCAAGCAAGCGCCTTCTGGTCTTCTGCCTCAACCATTATCTTCCAGAGAGCAATGAGAACCTGCTCTCTCCCCTTCTCTGTCCTTTTCTCTCCAGGTTACTCCCCTTGTCTTCCGGTTCATATATCACTGACACAGCTCTTATCCAGGTCCTCAGAATCATTCAAATGCGAAAATGGTTTCCACTTCTCTCACTTGACTGCACCCCCCACACACACAGCATGTTGTTACTAATGAGCCTCCATAATTCTTAAGATGCTCTCCTTTTGATCTCCAAGTCACCAACCTGTTCTCATTCTTCTCCTACTGCCCAGGGCATCCTTCTCAGCCTCTCCTGGTTACCCAATTCTGCCCATGCTCTGAGTATTACGTGTTGGAGTCACTAAAGATTTTATTTTTGGTTCACTTTTGCCCACTTCGTTTTCCCCTGCTTAATCCTTCAGTAGATATTTAGGGTTTTCAAGATTAAATAGAGTTTTTCAGTTTAGCGTATAAGACTTTTATAATAGCTGTCTCTCCCCTACTTGGGCTCTATAATCTAGTCATAACAAACGACTTGCTGTTCCCTCCTATTTCATGCTATTCTATGCTTCTGTGCCTTTATATATGCCTTCACTTAGGTGGCAGGTCTTTTGCCTGGTCTTGCTGCACTCATCCTCCATGGCTAGTTGGCCATTGATGGCCTCATGCTGGCTCTCTGCTGGGGCAACAGAGTAACCAGATCTTGCATTTGTCATCACTGAACAAGCAACCCAGTCTTGTGATCATGGCAGTCTCGGGTTCTCAAGAGCAGCAAAAGAGAGCAAGCTCCAATGCACAGGGACTATTTAAGTCTCTGTTGGCACCGTAGTTGCTCAAAGCAAATGGGATGACCAAGACCAGAGTCAATGTCGGGGGAACTGCAAAGCCATGGCAAAGGCCATGGACATACAGGGAGCCATACTGCTTACCTTTCTGGTTTTCACCTTGTCTTTGATGCTCCACTCATTAATCCACTGCACAGATGTTATGAACACCCACCATAAGCGAAGCCCTGGGCTAAGCACTCAGAATGCAGAGTCTCCTTATGGTTTGGAATTTGTACTCTAAGACTGACATTCAAAGACTAGGATATATAATAAAAGGAATACCAGGAGTTAAGGCTACTAGGCTAGGTAGGCTGGGCCTGAGAACACCTCCCTGCGCTCCTTAGCACATCACAGAAATTGCTACGTCGTTACTCAGAATTTTCTATCTATAGCTTCCCCCCAGCAAAAAATGGAGTAAGCTTGGAGGAAGTTGATCAAAAGACACAAACTCCAGTTATGAGATCAACAACCACTGGGAGTGTAAGGAACAGATTGACCACGGTTAACATCACTGTGCCCTATATTTGAAAGCTTCAGAGAGTAGATCTTAAAAGTTCTCATCACAAGGAGAAGAACTTTGAAAAAAAAAACAAAAAACCCTCTACGAGGTGATGGATGTTAGCTAGATTTACTGCGGTACTCATTTTACGATATATCTAAGTCAAGTCCCTGTGCCATCCACCATAAACTTACATGGTGCCATCTGTCAATTACAGCCCAAAAATTCTGGGGGGGAAAGGATAACCCAAAGCCAAAATACAGACCCACGATGTAAAATTTTTTTAGTGTGTAGATTTAAAAACTATCATTGAAGATTTACTGAATCTCCTTGGTAACCTATAAATTTAAGCAGGAAATTGTGTAAAAACAGCATTTCCAAAAAGACCCAAACTCCAGAGGTGGGAGAGAAAAACAGTTAACATTTTCATCCTTAGGCCCCCAGCTTTGTTGCCTGCTTATCGGAGTACATAGCTGTTTGGAACCTCAGATTCCTACTTGTGCAAATTACATAGACCAAAAGTCCAAATGAAAACCACTTTAAAAATAACTATCTAAAACTCCCTTATTACATGTATTTATTTTTCTCTAGGACTAGGACAGATTGCGTGGGCAGCCTAGTCTTTCATAAAGAGGGGGGTGGGGAACAGAGTTGGGTCTTCATTTTCTCACAAAAGGCACAATGGCGAGCGCATCTGTGAACATTGCATAATTTGTTATGTTCTACAAAGAGGTGGGTTTTTGTTATACACATACCAAAGCTATTTGGTACTGTTGCACCAATGATCTCTATTCAGGTCCAGAAAAGAAATTGGCCTCCGAAGAGTGAAAGGAGAGTAAATTTTTCTTTAAAAATTAGATACAGATTATCACTTCCAAATGCAGGAGGGAATTTTACAAGGGACGGTGCACTGATTAGCTTTCCAATGGACATCCAGTCCTTTATGAGACACATACTAGCGGTGGTCAACTGTGACCAATGTGGTTGATTACTCTCCAAAAGAGCTGAACTGAGATTACCCATCTAATCTAATTGAGAAATGTTGGATGAACTTGAACTGTTTCATGGACATGAATGACCAGAGAATTTATTTGATAAGACATTAAAAGCTGAATATGGTAACTATCTCTTTGATGGTTTGATACAGTCATTCCTTTAGCTCATTTGCATGTCTTTCATATTTTTTTTTTGTAAGTTCTCTTCTGGTGATTACACGAGCAGCCTAAATGAAAAAGAGGAAGAAACGTTTCTGTGCAACATCATTATGCAAGAATTAGAAAGCTTACCTGGCGTCTTTATTTGGCTTTACGCTTTAAAAAGTGACTCCAGCTTTTAAGAACAGTAATTAAATTGTGGAAAACTTAATAAATCCACGGGTATCTCATGTGATGTCCCTAAATGTTTCTTAAACATCGTCTCCTGATTATATTCATTAAGATAAAAAAGGATGTCAGGAAGCTGACCTGTTATTTACCAACGTTCTTTGCATTTTGTTGTAAACTGAGGCAGGAGGACCAACTGTCGGGGACATCACAGTGAAACATTGGTGGTGACTTTATCGACTACGGCACACAGGTGGCATCAGATAATAAAATACTTTCTCTTCATATACCTGCTAAATTTAAGATAAATTCTGCTGTGTTCCCAATGACTTACGGTATACGTTGGACATGCGCATTTTTTTACTGCATTTAAATAGTACATTTTTAAAACTCCTCATAGCACCTCAAAGATCGAATCTCTGAGTATACATTACAAAATCGCATTTCATGTTACCAGTGACTCTTTAAATGGAATCTTTCATTGAAACTTTGTCATTAAAATAAGAAGGCCTTTTGGCTGTGCCCATACAAGCATAAGAAATTGTGTATGTTTGTGATACTGAATGACTCTTGCCCATATGCTGCGCTGCAACGCTACATGAATGAGGCATTTACCAAATCAGGCCTACCACATTAAACAGAAAAACAATCTTTATTCATGGTAACTTATCAGTTTCAATTAATCAACCTTAACAATGGAAATTCTGATGTGCTCAAGCAACTTGAAAGCAATAGGTCATCTCCAGGGCAGCCATGTTGTGTCTTTGTGCCCAAGGTTTCAAACAAAGCAACATCTCCAATAAATATACATGCGTATACATACATACATACATGTGCATATATATACATACCAATGGGTGTGGACAGCTACGCTGTGTTATGCCCATAAGCGTGCATGTGTATTGCCTATGATTTTTATCATAGCAAATGTCATTGTTTTCCTTCAGCGTATGACTTTTTTTGAGCTCTGCAAGTTTAAACAAAAGGAAAGAAATTTCCATTGGATGACCATCCTTTCAGTTTCTCTGCTGCTATGTGAATAGCATTGTGCAGACCATTCCAATGGTTTTGAAAAGGGGTAACCATTGGTTTGATTTGGTTACACGGTTTAGTAAAGAGCTCCCTCCCACTGCCTTAGGGTCTGTGAAAGGTCTGTGACCTGTTTAGAACTGCCAAGTGAAATGTCATGTCGCCCCTCCCAAATGGGAGTATCTGCATTCATTTGATCAGTATAAAAAATGATTGGGGACGGCGAGATCACTGCTTTTGAATTGCAATTTATAGCAGTTTACAAAAATGCACATTGTTGGAAAAGAAAACATGGAAGTGTTGCTTTCTAAATTGCATTACCTGTGAAATGTCATTAGTCTTTTAAGGATATTTACATCCCCTTTTTCGATTATTTAGGAGACTTATTCCAACGGAAGAAAATCACAATTTTATTCCGTTATGATGTCTAAACGTGTCTTTTGGTTTTGATGGCAGCATTGAAAGAAAACAGCGTTTCTGAGCTCTTAGGAGAAGCGCCATTCGTCGTCAGTTCTATTTATTAATTCTCCGAGATAGTCCTTGCTGATCAGTCGCGTTAGCGGAAGGTTCCTGATGACGTTTCCCGGGTTATAGAGGAGACCCGTTTGTTGGCAAATGTCTTGTCTGCTGATTTCCAATAGTGAGTCTGAGACTCTGGGCGAACTCACTGTACGAGGTGTCCATTACTCCTTCAGCGGCATCCTAGGTAGATGTCTTTGCCAGATGAATACTTTCTGAATTATGGCACCCCTAGATTCATCTAGTTTCAGCAAAGGAAATGTTATTTCTTTTCATTAAATGTGAAAAAAGAATATACGAACTTTAACCAAAAGGTTAAGGTAGGCTGTTCAAGTTCACAGAGGCTTACAGCAGCCACTTGAGACTCTGGGGTGCAGAAAACACCTTCTATACATCCCTAGGAATCTTGAAAGTTCTATCTCTTCGCCTTAGGCGAGTGGGTGGAATTGGAGGTTATTTTGGAGAATTCTACTTTTCCTCCGAAAAGTTACCTTGGGAAAAGGGCCTCGGAATTTCCTCAGCTGATACTTGACTCAAAAAAAGAAGGGCCCTGTTTCAGAAAAGACTTGACCCAGATAGACTCCCTAGCACTCCACTTTGAACCTCCCAACCATTGAAAGGCGAGGTTGTCACGTTTTTATCTTTGTTCATGTTAAGCCCTGGAATGACAGCCTGTCTCTGTGTCCCCCTCTCCCACTGCCCCGGCTCTAAGTGTCCACATTGACACCTACCGGTGACCACAGGCTGCAATTCTTTGTTGCCTTGTCCACACTCCCCGCTTTCACTGGGATTAGCTCAGGGGCCTTTGTTCCCCTTCAAAGCGGGAACATCACATCCCATGTTGTGGCTTTCCTGTCTCAGACCCCCAACGCTTTCCTCACAATTTACACACCAGGTAAATGTCCCTCCCTACGGAGCAGAGAGCCCAGCCCGAGTGGGGTGGGGGGACCTCCCCTCTCCCCACCTTCAGAACCCCTCCCTGACCATAGGGTTTCCTTTCCTTCTCAGGCAGAGTTTCTATTTCATAGGGAGGAAAGATTGAATATGCAAATGGAAGTTTAAATCTTAGATCCTTGGGCCCAAGCACAAGACAAACCCTGCCTTTTAAAATTCTCTTATAACTGCTCCTAATTCTAGAAGAGGGACCCTCAGCAGAAGGTCATTTACTGGCCTTGGTCACAGGCTCATAAGACCATTTCCACAGTCTAGGGCAGCAGGAAAACCATCTCAGAGGAAAACTTGGCTGACACAAGCTGTTTTGAAGGCCAAGGAGCACCAGACCGCCTGACCTCCTCTTCCCCCACCCCCCACCCCCTCCTTCAGATCACTGAAGGGGCCCCCAGCTGGGGCCAGAGCTGGGAGGACCCACTATGCATGATGCAAAGAGCTCTGCCTGACGAGTGGGAAGTGGTCTGTGTACAGCAAGTAAAACAAAATTCACGTCTATTCGTTTTGCCACATTTTTAGGGAGGTTGTCAGAAACGCCGGAGGAAGAGCCTTTGGAGAAGCCCTCCATACCCCAGAACACCCCAGTGAACGATATGGATGCTGCTGAGTAAGGGGGCCCGGCCCTGGGCTGCACCAAGCGGGACCACAGAGCGGGCCCTCCCCCGCCCAGCGGAAGGCCTGCTTCCCAGACAAGTGATACTACCTCCCTGCGTTTCTAACATCGCCATTCTGTCTCCCCCGAGGATACAGACTCACTGCGCCCACTGTGAGCACCTTTCCAAGCTCCTCAAGCTCCTTGCTCATGCCGGGTGAGCCATCGTGACACGGACTTCCAGGGGCTGCAAATCCCCGGGGCGCTTTCCTGGGCTCTACAGTGTGCCCCAAAGCCTTAGGGTGGGGAGGGACAGACTTCAATTAAAAAGTGTGGGGCACTAAACTTCCACTCCCTCTCTTTTCCATCCGGTGTGTCTCTGTAACACAAAGGCAAACTGATTTGCTGCCTCCTTGCCCACCAACTAATCCCCATGAAGGGAAGCCTTAACGCCTGGTCCAAGGGGATTTTAAACTTCCTCTAGGGCGGTCCACTCTTATTTTAGGCTGGTCCTGGGCTCTTAGCCTTCCCTTAAAAGCTGTAAACAATTCCCCGGTAAGTGGGAAACCCTTTGGAGTTCTGCTTCCCGGCAAGTATGGAGGCCGAGGCCGAGATTCACGCACGAATTGTTCTTTCCAGAATGTCAGGTACCGTTGGCTGAAAGGCCAGTTTGCCTTCTCAACGTGCGTCATGCTCAGCCGGGTCCTCTCGGTTCCCCTAACCACAAGTTAGGCCCTGCCTGCAGCCCCGGTTTCAGAAACGCAGACGCTGGATGACACATTTCTAAAGCGATTTATTAAGTCTCAAGAAATACATTTACGGTAGCTGTCACATAAAGCTGACCAACTCCGGTGTGAAACAACGCTGGAGAGGCGATTTGTTTGTGCGTAAAAGGCACCAGCTTTAACCGGAGAGAGACGCGTTAGGTTCAGCTCAAGTACACGGAGTGGCGTGGCGCTGGAGAGCATTATTCGAGCTTCGTCTACTGTGCACTATAGGCCACCGTCTCCAAAGGAGTGTTGCCCTAGAAACTTGTTTTAAATCTGCTGCTATATATCAACACCTCGTTTTAGCAGTCCTTGGCTGAATTACAGTTACACAGTTTGGCGCTTCTTTCAAATTTCCTCCCATCAGTTTGGCTAAAGAAAGGAATTTTTCTCCTTTAGAAATGAATTGGCTTAATTAGTAAGTAGATTAATGGCAATTGCTGGTGAGTTGGTTTCCAGCAGAGTTTCACCAGAGAGGGTTAATCGGAGTCAGGTCTGGAATCTTTCCCAGAACTGGCTGCCAGCCATTTCCACCAACCAATCAACCCTACAAGAAACGGGGGGAAATGAAATAGAATTTATATTCTCTGTACTATTAGCCTGGACAGAAATTCCTTGGAAGCAGCCTCCTCCTTGGGTGCATCACAGACGGTTTCATTTCAAAAATTTAACAGGAAACTTGAAGGGTTTCACCTTCCAGATATATCTGAGTACCAAAGCCAGAATTTCAAAGGGCACAGGGAGTGTACTGGCCAGAACGTGGAGGGCGCATTGGAAACGCCTAAGGCTCTTAGTCAGTTTCAGGTTTACATAAATTGCTAAAACCTCCCAAGTTCAATACTAATCTGTTATCCACCAGAAGCCTTTAAAAAGTTCAGTGGTATGTTTTGCAGTCTTTTCACTTATTTTTTCCATAGCGATAAAAACGCATTCATAGTTTAACTTGCAGCTGCATTAGTCTTGCAAAAAAAAAAAAAAATCCCTGCTGAGAAATGCATATAATAGGAAAAACAGATCGGCTGGACAGCAGTGTAATTAATGCCAGAAAGGGCTGAGGCCGGTTTCATAGTTTGTCTTTTGAGGATATCAAGACGAGACCTGGTGAAAAATGACGCATGCTTTAGCATTTCAGAAAGCTGGCAACTGGCAACGCTTTTCCTTTTTTCTTTGACTTTCTGCCTCGGAACAAAGAGGTCGGCAGAACTAGCTAGGTTGTAATGAGTTCTATGTCCCTAGCACATTAAGTGCATCATGGAAACATATTGTATCGAAATAGTTTGGAGGAGAATACTGGGGATGAAAGAGAATGGGTGCTTTGATCAGCTCCCTGGGGTCCTGAGTGCGCACAGACTGACTTGCAAGGAGTTATTCAGCTCTAGCTAGACACACTTACAACACCATTCAAAGAAATTTGCATATCTGTAATTTATCACATTGGTCGAGAACATTTTTGCAAGGTAAATAAAAGTTGGCTGAATAAAAAAAATCAATCATCGCAGATATAGAAGAAGCTGTGAAGCCAGTGTTTCCATTAAAAACATAAATAAATATGTCCATAAAACATGACGATTTAGTGGCTCGCTTTATTTTAAAGCATCCTTAGAGCAAAAGGTTGTGTGCTGACAAAGACCAGAGTGGCCACAGGGTTTTTGCGCGTCTACTTTAGGGAAGGGCATTTGCAGCTTCCCACTAGAATAAAGGCAGAGAGCTGAATGAGATGCGTGTGGCTCTAACCAGCCCGCGACATGCAGAGAAAAATTAGTATACACTTCGAGGAGATGTGAAAGATGGCTTAATCTCTTTGGCGTCTGCAAGAGCTAAGGTTAAATCTCATTTCTTCTCCTGTTGATTTCATTGCCAAGCCCTGGTTGCTGAATTCAGAAGCTCGAGAGGATGAAACGTCCCCACCCCGGTCAATAGGAAAACTTGCTTTCGAATGCCCCATGAGAACAAGTGAAAATTTAACAGGCAGGCATTGTTCTGAGTTTTTAAACCACCCAGTTAAACAGCAAACAAGAATCTTCAACTTGACCTTGGAAAAGGCTGGTGTGCCTGTAGATCATCTATCAAACAACTCTGGATGACAATGATATATTTCTAAGTATTGTCAAGATGAAAAGATTGATACATTTGCCGCTGCAAAGAGAGAACTTTGGAAACAGGCAACAGGCAGCTCAGAGGGCTGCCTCCACCGCCTTCCTCCTCTGTCCTTGACACCCCATCCCCACCCCTCTACCCTCGGCCTCGGGGCCAACTCAGTAGAAGAGGGCCAGTAAATCAGCACCATAATATTTCTTGAGGGGCACGGAAAAGCTGTGAACAGTACCGCTCATATTAAACGCAATATTTCTTTGCTTTCGTGGGGAACAAAAGTCATAGCAAGACGTCTTTATGGCTAATTCAGTCAAAGGCACATCTTGGTTCCCCCCGCAGAAAGGTCAGTGTCGTTGTGTTTGGTCCACCGAGGGGGTGTTTTCACACTGAAAACTGAGCCAGCTGTCCCTGTCATACCCTCGCCATTGGGGAGCGCGCACTAGCCATGGTTATTAGGCACATTCTACACCTGCAAAATATACCGATTTCCAAGACTTTTCAAGACACCCCCACCCCCGTTCTCATGCCCCCTCCTCTTTCGTCTACTAAACTTTGACAACACAATTCAAGCCCTAGATGAAAGCGTCGCAGGCAAGGGGAAAGCTGGGGAGGGGGCAGCTCAGCCAGCCTCTCCGGGTGTCTATTGAGCAACCATTGAAGAAATGAGGCGTCAAGTATGTTTTCAAAAGTATGGAAAAACTTCCAAATAAGTGCTTAAAGACATCCCACGTTGGCTATTGCCAGAATGCTGATTTTTTTAAACCTGAATACTTAATTTTATGCACCAGAACTGGGTGTGTGGGGTTAGAGCCAGGCGGCCCTCATTTAGAAGTGGCTCTTTAACATTACATTTGTGTTTAGCATGTCAGGACATAGCATTTTTCTGAGTTGCAGCGATGGAAGTCCACATGTCTTTTTGAAAATCCAAATGCCAACAAACTGCTGTCATCCATTTCCCAAGGCTTGCCCAACTGGACTTCATAAGATAACTCCTTCCAGAAACATCTCCCAGCTAGCCTTATTCCACCAGAATCCAATTTCAAAGGCTTTCACTCTGAAGCTGGTTACCTAGCTGCTTGAGGGACGCTCGGAGGTCCAAACAGAAGAGGAGCCAAAGGGCTTCTGTGCGATCACTGCAAAGATGTCGTAAAACTAGAAATGATTTTTTAAAAAAAATCACTTCCAGGGTGAGGCTGCTCCCAGTGCCAGTTCGTCTGAGGCAGTGGTGCAAAAGTAACTAGCTTTCTCTAGGAGCACTTGAAGGTGGGGGTGGGAGACTGAAGATTTCTATCTGGCTGCAAGGTTTGGGGGTGGGGGGGTAGGTGAGGAGAAGAGAGGATTTAATTAGCCGGCGGTGAGTCTCTAATCCCGAACTTTGTCTACCAAATTACCAAGAGCTACGTAAGAAGTCCCCAGGGTGGGCCGAAGGCAGGCGTGCCCAGGACGCCTTGGGTTCCCGGGACGTAGGCCGAAGTGAAACACACCGCATGCCACCGGACGTGGGGAGGGTTTGCCTCTCACTAGCAGGGAACCTAAGCTCTCTCCTGGCGCCTGGGGGCCTCCCCACGGGCCGCCACCATCAAGCAGAGCGCCGGCGCCTTTCCAAAGCGAAGTGGGCGCAACAGGTTATTTGGAACAGGTGCCGAAGCCCCAGGGAGGGGGTTGGCGTGAAGCTGCGGAGATCAGCCAAGGGCCAAGACCCCCCCGCGAGAGGCAGGTTTAGGTCCCCAGAGGCCCCAAAGTAGGGGCGGGCTAGAAACTCGCATCCCCGCCACTGTAGCTACGAGCGCTGGCGCCTCCGCCCAGACGCGAAACCGGCTCGCCACGGCCTGCGCCCCGGGCCATGGGGCCCTCTGCAGGCGGCCGCCCGAGGGCTTCCGGCCCAGCCAGCGGGCGTAGTTACCCCGGGCCTCCCCAAAGAAGCCTTGTGTCCTATCTCCTGCCCTCCTTCAGGCCGTTCGCCCCCCTCTCTGCTCGCCGCTTCCTGGAGCCCCTCTTGGAGACTTCCATGCGCAAAGATAGCCGAACTGCGGAGAGCCCGGCGCCGGGCAGCCACTTCCAGCCTCGAGGGAAGACGGACGGCACCCGAGCCCCGACTGCCCAGCGAGCAGGGGCTAGACGGGCCTCCGGGGACACTCGTCCGACTCCACCCCGGCTCTCCGGAACCCTGGGAACTCCGAGCAGCGGGCGGGGCGCATGCGCGCCTCCGGCCAGGGTCCCTCCCCAGCCCGCCGAGTTTGGGGAAAGTTTGGCGAGGTTTCCCTGGCCGGCGGCGGACGCCCCAAAGGCCGGGCTGCCCTGGGGAGGCGGCCAGGAGCCCCCCCGGAGTTCCGGGAGCCGGCTCGGCGGGGGCCCGAGGGCTGAAAGGCGGCAGAAGCTGGGGAGAAGGAGGCCTTTTGTGTGTGGCACAGGAGAGTCACTTGCGCACAAACGCAGCAGCGCGCTCCGCCGCCGCCTCAGCCTCCTCGGCTGCACCTCCGCCTCCGGGGCGCTTCATTACAGCCGAGCCCTTCCCCCGCCTCCCCCCGGCCCCTGCCTTTGTTCGGCTTGAAAGTAATGCTGTGAATTAAAAGAAATGACAATATTTTCTATCTGCTTGAAAGTCCAAGAGAAGAGCCCTTGAGCTTGGCAAAAATCAGGCAAATCATTCATCATGCCACCCCGCACCTGTGGTCTTGGCATTGAAAACCCTCCAGACCTATTCCTATTAAACTTAATTATTCCCCCAAAGCACACAATGGTTGAAATGGAGCAGGTTGGAGTCTGTTTATTGGTGGTAAATGTTTTTCTGAAGATCTTCTGAATCTCATTGTTAGCTCGTTGTTTGAGGCTGCCCTCTTTCTTTCAGACTAGAGTAGCCTTGGACTTTTCAATTTTCAATCGTAACATCTGCTTAATCGTACGGATCAAAATATGGAGACACAAAACATATGTAATGGTTGATTTGTTAAATCCTGGTAATGAGTTATTAACAAGGGAAAACAATAGGCCAGGATGGTGAGAGCCTTATGGTAACAGAGTCACTTTATGTAAGGCCTGACGTTTCCCTTCTTGATAAATGGAACTAAGGTCTGAGCGCCAGGTGATAGCAGGAAAATCAATGTCTTTAGGGGCCAGCACAGAGACTTTTTTCTATGTGAAAAATTAGGAGACATAAAATTTAATTGGCTGATCAGGAGGGGGGGAAACAGTGGTCTTAAGTTTAATTGCCAGTAGGCTTAGCAAGGGAGACAAAACAAGATTTGGGCCTGTTTGTTTGCTGCACCCCAGCCTCAAGTCCAAGTGTATCATTGAAAATGTGTTTTATTATAACACATGCCATGCTTTACAGTTCCCATATTGTGTAAAGACAATAGTTAATGGTACATTAAAGACAGGCAAACCATGCCAACACGTCTTGGAGACATTGTAAGGGCCTCTCTCTTTGCTTGTTTTAGGCAGCTGCAGCCCAGGACCCAGAAGCACAAAAAGAACAAGTTTGAAATACCAGGTGCATCCTAGAAAACCACGACAGGGATTGATATGTTATAGCCCAGGACATGAACCTAGCAATAAAGATATCATTTCGATTGTCTGCGGCTTCCACGGCCTGTAAAGCCGGGAGGCCCTGAGCAGCCTGCTTGCTGGCAGCCCCGTCTCACTCCCTGGGTTTCCCCATCTCCCTGGGCCAAATCTGAACACCTGTTGGCCAGACCCCACAACCCGTCGTGGGAATCGCTTCCTACCAGTGGTTCCAGATCTCAAAAACGCAATTGGTTGTGGAATTATTTAGGACCATTCCCACAGGCTGCAGGAGGCTTTGGAATGGCAGCGG